>VZRW01011313.1:387622-435477 GCA_013398125.1 Aegotheles bennettii | reverse complement strand
GGCCGCCCCAGCCCCCCGCCCTCTCCTCCCGGCGATGGGAGCGCCTCACTGCTGCTTTGCTCTCGAATCAGAGCCGCTACACGGAAAAGCAGTGGGGAAGCTGTGTGACACCGTGTGGGGGGGTTGCAGCGGCTCTGGGGGAGCTGCAGCCGAGCTGCTGTTGAAATGAGAACAACTGCAAAAAAACTGGGGCAGGTATCGATCTGCCCCCCCGGCCTTGCGGCGGGGCCCGTTTGCCTTTCGCTGGGTGCAAAAGTCACTGCTGGTGGAGGCTGCTGCACACAAACAAACACGGGCTGAGGGTGCGCTGGCTTGGGCAGTCTGGGGCTATTTAAAGAGTTTCTGTGGCCCAGGTTGGGTTACAGACCCACGGAAAGCCTGGCACGGCTTCTCCTCTGCGATGTCCGAGCCTTCACTGTTATTTAAAACAGGGCCACACAGCCATAAAGTGACACAGCACATCATTTTATGCTAATGCAAATATTCTGCTTACAAATTTCAGTAACCCAAGGGGGTATTCTCCTTCTAGAGGTCTCACTTCTTCTAGATGTCAGATGGAATTAATGACAAATGAGAATCGTTAGGTAAGAATTACAAATGCTTTTTACACATAACAGAAAATGTGTGAGATTTGGTAAAACCCAACCTGCGACATGCATATGTGCATTGCCCTGCCCCCCACAGCCGAGTTCCTCCCAGGGAATATCACTGGGGCATCAGGGCTGATGCTTTATCAAGGGCGTTTTGCAGTTTGTGGGTCAAAAGAGATTTTGGGTCTGAGTTTTCCTCTGCTTAGCAAGAAAATACACCCTATTATGTTGCAACCTATTATGTTGAATATAAGACATCTACTTTTCAAATCACAAAAATACAGTAAGATGTGACCTAGTGAAACATACAACTCGTATACACACTCATATACAAGTTAGTAATTCGGCATGATTTACAGTGCAGCCCTTGTGCACAGTGTATAGCAAAGCACCATTTCCTAGGGCATCACATTTTGCATGGAGAAAGGACGATGTCTGATTGTATTTCTTACAGCACATTCACGTACTGAAGTATTCTCCCAGTTTTCACATCATCTGGGTCAAGAATTTCAGATTTGATTAGCGGTTCCGTGTGTCGGTTCTCATGGAGGGGAGTTGGTTGAAATAGTGCCAAACACCCAGTTTTCAAGTTCTGGTCTTGAAAAGTGAAATAGCCTGAATGTCTGGCCACTTCTCAAACACAAGCCCGTAACTGTCCAGCTTTATAACAAAAGTTTTGACTTAAAATCAACTTTTAAAAAAAAATTGATTTACTGAAGGTCAGCTGGGAAAGAGGGGACAGATTCTGCTTTCATCTGGGTCTACTGCAGCTAAGAGGATTCGTAACTGCTTCACTACTCAGAGCCTAGCCCAGGAGGTCATCTGTATGGAGAGAGAATACATAAGGGTCTCACCAACAGAGTCACAGTGCTACTGCCAGATTTGTGTGATCTCAGTTACTACATCCACATCTCGGCTTCGTTTGCCTAATGAGCATCCCGTTGACTTGGCAGAGTTGTGGAGGCCAGAGAAGGAGACGTCTGTCTCTGATCCTGTGGCCCAAACACTCAGCAGGGCCACATCCCGCACTCAGGGCTGCATGGAGCTTATCCCAGGGGCATTGGAAGAGGAAACTCTGAACTCCACTCAGAAAAGTGAAATCCAGTGCTACCTTATGTGTATTTGTAACTCTCTTTGCATAAAGAGCAGATCACAAAAGTAGTCAAAGCCCCAGAATAATGCTGCAGCCCACATCCACATCATTGCTTCTAGGATGGATCCATCTGGATGAGTGAGACTATGTGCAGTGGGGGAACTCACAGCTGTGACCGAAGTGGCAAACCTGATCTCAGAACTCACATTGGAGGAGATGATTCAACAAGTGGATAATGTGAAAACTGAATATAACAGAGATGGCAATGAATGGTCACATCCATTGTACAAGAAAATGCATGAAGCGTAAGGCAGCTAAAATTGGCAGTGTTGTCTAATAATTTCACTTGTAATGTTACATGGGAATGCCTTAGTAGGTACTTGACATTATAAAGGACCATTGATATTGCTTACCCACAACTTTACCTTCTCTAGATATGAATAGGGGCTCAAACAATGCACTCGGTTTCAGCATGCTATAACATAACTTAGAGCAAACTCTCAGCCAGTAAGTGTAAAGTAAGCTCATCTGCTTCGCTTTTGTCCATAAAAGATGAACTTTAGTACATTCAGAATCTAACTTGGATCTTTTGGCATGTTTTTTTCTTGCATGCTTTTACATTGGTGTATTTTTCAGGCTGCAAAGTAGTAATTTACATGATATAAGTAATAAAAAAATCAGAATAAAAGCCTCAGTGGCTTTACCACAATTTCGTGCACTCTCCAGAGGCTGATTTTAGTATTACTGGTGAGAAAACTGCTTAGGCTATTCTCTAGACTGTTTTGAAAATAATAGTAAATAGATAAAGTGATTTTACTCAAACATAGTGCATCTATGTAATAATAATAAAAAAGTTTCTGGTGTGATTGTAAAGCAGTTTTCTTGATTTCTAACTTTTTCAAATTCTTGCGTTATCCACCTTATCCAGAGGTAATTTTGTCATTCCTCTGAAAAGGGTGCAGAATTAGTCCAATGCCAATTGCAGCTCAGCAAGATCTTTTTACAGGATACACATGCATAAATCCTCAGGCTTAGTGATAAAATCTCATTTCAGTACTGAGAGCTTGGTGGTGATGTTGTGTTGCTATGGAATCAAAGCAAATGGGAAAAATTTTGGAATGCCCTAAAGGAACAGGCTTTCGGAGCTGCATGTGCTCCAGAAAGCACAAACACCGCTGGGTCTCGCTCCCAGAAAAGACTCTATCCTGCTCCCATTGAAGCCAATGGGAGGCTTGCCACTTATCTCAGTAGGAGCAGGAGCAAGCCTGAGTTTTGCAATCCATCTTTTTAAACTTCTTAAACCGAGGTGTTTACTGTGCCAATGAGTCCAGGGAGGTCATTTGCATATGATGGCAAATCATCAGGACCCTGGCTTTGTGTGAATAAGCTGCTGACCACATCGTGCATAGCAGCCTGCAAATGAGAAAAAGCTGGCAGGACTCTTTTTTTCCTTTTTTTTTTTTTTTTCTAATAATGGTGAGTTCTTTCTATGTTTAAATTCCTCATGATGTTTCCAACGGAGTGCAACAAAGTACCTGTTTGCTAGACAATGCTGTGGGGAGGAGGAGGGAGAAGGGACGAGGGGGACTTCTTTTGACATCGCCTCTACCTCGGGTCTGTGCTCCCAGCTCGCTCCCAGCGATTCCCATGATGTCACTTTTACTAATGGAGACATGTTTACAAAGGAGCACACAGCATCCTCTTTAAAAAGAAACTTTCAACCCGGGGAGCGCTACAAAAGTTAGGAAACCAAAATCGGCATGAGGAGGGAGTAAAGATCCAGACAAAGGTTCTTTGTTTGCAGTGACCGAACTCAACTTCACACGACTATGGGCGATAATGAATATGCAATTTGGCAGTTGCAGAACTCAATGTCAGCAGTATTGCTGTTGGTATACAATATATTAAGAGCATCTGAGAATGGCAAGTAGCCAAGAAACAGACTGATAAGATTGTACATAGAAATCATTTGGGCATACTTTATATCTCCTTTCAAGACAAGTGATTTCTTCTATTACATCTCCCTTATCTTGAGAACAAATGCAAAATTCAGTAAGAGTACAGTGACTCTCTCCTATGTAATACAGCACATCGTGTTTCTCTAATTTCTTCTCACTTAAATATCATATTTATTACTGTAATTTTGAAAAGATAAGGGCATTTTAGCCCAAGCTGCTCCTAACTTTTCTTTGAACTTGTTACTCACATTAGTACAAAAAAGGCTTTTATGCTAACAGAAAGTGCTACTGGGTTAAAACCATTAAAACTAACTTTTACGCTTGCAAGCTTACCACCATTTATCTATCAAGCAATTATGCACACACTTGTATTACATAAAAATCAGAAAATCCTAACTACCCAAAGGAATTTGACTGCATTTCTAATTTAGAAATACTGAATGACAGCATTTGGAACAAGATTCTCCCATACTCAGACCCTAAGCAATTATCTGCCATACCAATGCAAGCTTCCCTGTGCCTGCCGTAAATTAGGGGCACCGTTTGTAAGGGTGGTCATTTCAGTTCTCTGCTTTTGTTTGTTGAGGGTATTTGCAAAGCTGATATTTTATCTAAGAGTTGATTTTATCTGAAAAATCACACAGATGAAACAACTAATTTACTGTATATAGGCCCTAAATACTGTTGGATACCTCAAAGATAAGATCCATTGGTGAATCATTAAAAATCAGTATATGTTTGGGCTCTGGTTATATGAAGTATAAATCTAGTTTTATATTTGCAGATATTTCAAGTTTCACTAATGACTTCCTTTTATGTCAAGCCCAATGGCCTTCTACTTGTTGCCAACTTCTCTACAGAATACAGAAGAGTTTCTTCTCATCTGGTTCCCTCTCCAGGAATGCAGAGCTTTTTATCCCTCTCTCCAAACAAGGAATAGAAATGAAGAAATCTGAGAGCCGAGGGCAGTATGGACCATTCTGAAAAATATGATATCTCATAAAAAAAAATCACAAAATATTGATCTTATCAAATTTACTGTGACTCATCCTTGAGGTACTGCAAATTGTTCTAGAATAACACAGCCCCTAATTATTATGAGATGCTATACAAGTCTGTCATCAGGCTCTCAAAAGGAGGCAAAAGTTTTTGCTGCTCAGGTTTGCTCTGTTGTGTGGTTGTTTGCTTTAGAAGGAATTTTCATATTTTATAATGTAAAGCACTGTAGATGTTGGAAGTTGGGATCACAGCTCTTTCAACCGCCAGCGCATAAGTCTTTAAAACAGATTATATGACCCAGGTGTTGAACCACATTTTGTCCCACCCCTCCCCTCTATACAGGTATTCGGGACTTTAATCAGGGTTCTGCTGTTTGGGCCACTGGAAGAATCTTAATGCCTTTGACATGGAAGACATAAAACCTGTTGGTTGGAAAATTTTCTCAGGATTTTGGGGACATCTTTTTCAAACACCTTGGGAGGTTAGGAAAGTGTCGAGGCATGTGTTCTGACCTGATGCAATGATCCTGATGCAGGCTACTACATATTCCAATGAAGGCTTTACAACCCTAATATTTTCCAATCTCCTACTTGATTATCTCTTCTGCAGATGAACAGAGAGCCATGTCCAAGGGGCAACACCTCCCACCTCAATTTACCCAGGCAAACAAAATGGATTTCTTGATTTGGGTTTGCAAGAAGTATGCAGGAACTAAAACTTCCCATAGATGGCTGGATATAGTTTCTTTTTTTTTTTTGTAAGTCGGTCTCACTAAAAATACAAGGTCCCCAGATTTTAGTTTATCATATATATATATATATGTAACTTTATGTAGCTGAAATTTCATCCATGAGCATAATCAACAAAAAGTAAACTATACATTTTGTTTCAGCACTACAAGATTAACTGAGAACCCTGACAGAAGTGATTTTTTGTCTTTGGCCTTCTGTGCACTAATCTGGCTACACCAGCTGTTACATTCCAATTCTGACATTCAAATTATGTTGAGCAATTTTCCCACACTGTGTTTCCCAAACAAAAGCATTTTTTCCCACTCTCACTTCTGTTTCTCCTGAATCTGGGAACTGCAGAAAAATATTCTCGTTTAAGTCTGAAGACTTAACATTTGTATTGCAGCGCTAGAATTCACAAAATATCAGTGATCATTTGAGCAAAATGATACCAATTGACCCAGCAAGAGAATGTCTTTCAGTTACTAAATAACAGATATCAAACTCACAACATACTTAGTTGCTTTTTTAACTGTTTGAAGCATAACCTAATTCTTTCCCAAGCACCTCAAACCTTTATGAGAGCAGAAATATTTTTATGTGCATACCCTAAACTATTGAATTGCTTAATTATTCCAGGACAGTCACCTGGAATGGCAGAGGTCTTTAAAAGGATATCATCTCCTGCTAAGAGATAATGTTTTTCCCCTTTATAAAAGAACAGTGCATATTACTGGCTTGGTATTTCACACATGACTGAACATTGCTTCAGGAAAATTACATGGAGCGTGGCGTGACAGGGTGGTTTCACAAAGCTGTTTGTGGGCTTAGGACTTAGACACTCCACACCTTTCAGATTTGGGATAATGCAGGATCATATATGCCTTGTTTATTTTTACTGTACTTTCTTCTTTCATTCTCCTATAGGAGGGGTGAAGCAACAGTGGTTTCTGAAGGACTCTTGTTTGTTTTACCTTCACCTGCAGTGAGAGATTAGTCTACACATTCCCTGCAGCAAAGTACCCCGGGCTGTAGGACAGAGGTGTTTTGAGCCAGGTCTTTTGCAGAAGGGAAAGGATTGATGCCTTTCATTAGGACCTAATCAACCTGAGCTACAAGAGGAGGTTATATCAGCTTTTGCCTTCAAAACACATGTCTCTCAGAGACACAATGTTACAAAAAACCCCATTTCATCCAGCATAAAAAATTGGACAAATTTGAGCACCTATCCATCAGCATGATTTACTAAAAGTGTCACAGTAGTTCAGATAAAATAAAATTGGCATAAGGGGTGATAGAATTCAGTTTGAAAGGCAAGATGAGGAGCCTCTTGAAGTAACAGTGTCTTATTTCTTCTGAGGAGATGGAAAAAAACCCCAGTAAACTATAAATACTACTTCTGTATTTTGTGATTGAACTTTCACATTTTCAGCGTTGTGGACTGACTAGACCAGTCTGATTTTATGAAATAGAAAAAGGAACGAGCAGGCCAGTGCACTTTGAATGTGCATTCAGAAATCTGCTTTGTGATCATAATATACTGGGCATGCATCTGCCTCAGAGTCTATCTTGTAAAAAGTTTTCTTCTCATTTGCTGTTCTACTACAGTGTCTCTAAGACCAAACTGAGCTCCACCACTCAGGGCGAGTGGTATTTCTCCACCAGCTTTTTTCATAAAAGAACTTTCTGCACATTTTCACTTGTGACATTTCTGCCAATGAAATGGGGATTGAAGGAAAAATTGGATGTTCTTGGGGACCAAAATAATAGAAAAGAGATTGCATGCAAGGGAGCACCTAGAAACTAACAACATTTTTGCTATAAATTGTCATTGTCATTAGTTAGAAGTGGAGAAAAAATAATCTTTGAGTTTAAGTTGATCACAGTGTGAGTATGAGCCATCGATATAGTGCCACATGAGGAAGGCAAGTATACTGTGTTGAGTGTGGCTACTCATCTTCTAAGCAGATGACTTCACACTGTAACAGATACAGAACACAGCTAATAGAATAATCTTAAAAAGTTTATGGTGATTAACTTTAAAGAAACAATAATCAAGAAGGATGCTTCTTTCTATAAAATTCCTCAGGGAAAACACCTACCAGGGAAGAAAGCTTGTTTGAGCTATGAGGTCATGGTGGCACAACAAAGAAAATGGATAAGCACTGGCCAGACTGGAAACCGGAGAAGGCTCCTGTATAGCTAAGAAGTTATTTCTGCAGCCTTCCAAGAGGATTATGGGGCAAAAATCAGCCTCAGGTCCACCCTACATCATGGGATCATCTTGTGATTATTTTTGGCCATTCCTCACTCAGTTTCAGGTCCTCTGGTAGATCATTAGTACATCTGGGCCAGGAGGTACCATGAGTAATCCTAACATGATGAAAGATGGAGCAAAATTTCATTGTTTGTTTACACTAGGAACATTTGTTGCTAAAAATGTCTCAAGTTACTATATTTTAACTAATGTTTCAAACACCAGCATAGATATGTTATCTGTTCCTGATCAGCCCTCAAAGTGAGAGCCCATCTATTTTGAAACATGATCTATTTTCTAATCTAGGCTTTGTTAAATCTCATAGAACCTGGGTCAGGCAGATCTGGAGAAAAAGTCATCCATATCTCTGTACCTGCAATATTTGGAAGCAGAAGAATGCAAGATCAAAGAGTCTGAATACCAGTTTGCAACTTTGTGGTCAGCAGCATGATCCACTCTCTCTGCTTCTCTATTCTATCTCTCTACTAAATCTATATAAGATGGTTTCTGACCACAGATGTGCCATATCTCATATTTGTGTACTCAGTTGATATTTGGAATTGAAAAAGACTCCATACAAATCAAAGCATGCATTTTAGATTTAAATACTTGTTTCATTTTTGCTCAACATCTTAGTTCTCAATTTTCTCAATTCCAGGCTAAATTCTGTATTTAGCGCAACATCCAAGACATTTTTGGACTGTGTTTCCCCAGTACAGATCCTGACTTAGCCTAATTAAAATTAGATTAAATACAAGAAAAAGGGCTAACACAGTAGGTGTAACTTGCGACTAAGTCTTCTTCTGATGTCTGTGTGTATGTTATTGTGTTTTAGCTGATATAGCCTGAGACCCTTGGGGTAAAATCATGGCATTGCAAAAGTCAGAGGTGAAACTCCCACCTGGAATAGGAAAGCTGCATCACTCTGGTATATGGTATGAATATCACAAAACTTCTACACTGGACAACCACAGCTACATACATTCTGGACCAGTATTGTGTCCAGTTCTGGGCCCCACAGGTCAAGAAGGACAGGGAACTGCTTGAGAGAGTCCAGCGCAGAGCCACTAAGATGATTAAGGGAGTGGAACATCTCCCTTATGAGGAAAGGCTGAGGAAGCTGGGTCTCTTTAGCTTGGAGAAAAGGAGACTGAGGGGTGACCTCATCCATGGTTACAAATATGGAAAGGGGGAGGGTCAGGACGATGGAGCAAAGCTTTTTACAGTGATGACCAATGATAGGACAAGGGGCAACGGATGCAAACTGGAGCATAGGAGGTTCCATGTGAATATCAGGAGAAACTTTTTCACTGTGAGAGTGACAGAGCACTGGAACAGGCTGCCCAGAGAGGAGATGGAGTCTCCTTCCCTGGAGACATTCAAACCCTGCCTGGATGCATTCCTGTGTGATGGACTCTAGGTGACCCTGCTCTGGCAGGGGGGTTGGACTCGATGATCCTTCGAGGTCCCTTCCAACCCTAGAATTCTGTGATTCTGTGACCCTATTTGAACTTATACTGTACACTTCTATATTAATCAAGTATTTTACTTATGCAGGATGGATTTTAATCAATGTAAAATTAATTCAACCGAGAGTAACCTCTGAAGCCATGCTTACATTGTCAGTTGTGAAGTGTGCAGGAAACCTCATGGAGCTGCAATCTACACATCCTTACGTAACAGGCATTAAGAAGCAGTTACACAACTTAATGCAAACACCACCGACATGAAAATCCATGGCACAGACAGGATCTTGAGTAATCACCAAAGCAGTGCCAGAAAGCTGATTCTACCTACATAATTTTTTTAATATTAAATGCATTTCAGAGGATGTTCTGCATTTCAGTTGCTGGTAGGCAGAGAGTACTTTTGCAAGCCTTAATACAGAGTTGTCACAGAGTGGCTTTTTATTGTAAACTTTTTATCCTTCAAAACATATTAATACAAACTTTGACCAACACTGCCACAAAATGTGTGTGCAATTCAACTCATATCTTTACTGACTGCAATAATAAACTTCTGGTCTAAAACAAACAGGTCATCAGCAAACAGATACTTTTGTGTGCTGTGGTTACTTGGGCCTCTCTCCTCCTGTCATCCCCTTTTTTACTCACTGTTCACATGTTTAGAGTTTCATGTCTGAATATGTCTTCATGATGCCAGGGCCTTGCAGCTTTCTCAGATTTATTAAGGGTGAAGAACATACTCCATTTCTCTGTGCACAAAGTTTATTAGAGTTCCTTAATTATAACCATTAATTCAGGCAATGCTTTCATCTCAGATATTAACTTAGGTCACAGGATATGTCTAAATTCAGGCAGCCATGCTCGTAGATACATGTATTCTAATGTGAAGAAATGTTATCTAATTATCTTTGTACTATCTTCAGAACATTTTTAAAAGTTGATGTAATCTCTTGATAAATAGATCTCAGTTTGTACGAAAGGAGCATTCCAAGATTCTTTTGAGATACTTTATATTGCAGGTATTGAAGTGCTATACAGACTATTTTATGGGACAGATTTTGGTCTCTTTTACACCAACAGAAATTGGTACCACTCCAAATCTCTACTGGTATAACAGAACAGATTTTTTTTCCAGCCATTATAAAAGACTCATACACATGGCAAGACATAACGATACTTTTTGAAAGATGTGTAGTTTATCACAGTTTAACTATATTACATATTTAGAAAACATTCAAGCATTTTAAACACCATCAGCCCTGGAAGTTGATGCTTACGGGGCTTTTTTTAATCTGTGGCATCGCCTGCTTCCTTGACTGAGGTGTTCACAATGGACTAAGAGGTAATGTGCTTGAATCAAAGATATTCAAACAGCAGTAAAATAGCAGTACTGGATGACTGGGCTTCTTTCAGGGGGGCAGGAATGCTGAAAGAAGGGAAAATTTGAATTTTACATTTTTCACAGCCTGCTAAGAATCCACCCTTCCAACTTCATTTTTAACCCAGTAATCTAAGGAGGCATTTAATTTCCCCTTTTATGTGTTATGTTCTTAGACTTCCATCTCTCCAAACACAACCGCTTGGAAACACTTAAATACATTCATTTGGTCACTGAAAAACCTACTCAACAAAGCACAAAGACCAGGTTTAAGAATTACCTGAAAACCTGACCCCTTCTGATTCACCTTTTCAATTGGTTTTTTCTCCTCTCGCAAGAGAAGTAGAACACATATTCCTTTGGGGTTTTTTGGCTTAAACTTTCTAATGCCAAAATATATCCCTCAGCTAGGAGGTGTGCAGTGAGCTAGATGGGGGAAACAATCCAACTGAAAAATAAGTCATCATCAAAACCATCACACTGGTCCAAGTATAGAGGCAGCGGAAGGGTGGGAGGAATAACTGAGGGAGGGGCAGGAGCTGCGCAAAGTGGCAGGGCCATTAAAAGACATGTATGTGGAGTTGTGCTCAGTCATATCCTACTGCTTGTGAGGAATAGCATTGCTTCCTGTTGCTGAATGAGAACATAAACACAGGGCAGGGAGAGCCCCAGGAGGAAAACAGACTTCATGGAGAACGAGGTCAAATCACACAGCTTTAAAAAGTACATTCTTTTTATATGATTATCCAGGTTAAGGCTTAGTTTGTTTTCTGGGGGTGAAAAAAGGAAAAGAACTTAAATACTCATAACATGCCTTTTCTGTCATTTAAATTCCCTGTTAAAAAAATAAAATAAAATAAAAATAAAAAAGATAAATTAATCCGTTTTGCTTGTATGTCAGTAATTCAATTTACCAGAATATTATTTGTATTCATTGCCCAATTAAAACTAAATTCCATTTGTCAAAGCAATTAAGAGCACAGTGGTGTCGATGGGATTAATCACCAAAGCGTGTTTTTCTTGAACAAGGTTTTTTCCTCAGTGTAATGTTTTGCTACAAGTTACATCCAATTCAGCCTTGCTTGAAAACACTATAATTATGTCGGTCAGGAACATAATTTTTTTTGTTAATGAAATAAGTTTCCAAAGTGGTTTCTACCACCTACAGTTTGGAAACCAGTATACTGTCAGTATACTATAGGCCACCTTTTTCCTTACCTACTATTGGCAAAGTGCCATTTTAGCTCTATATTCATGCTTAAAACCTCTGCATACAAACTAAGGATCTATGAGTACAGAAGAATCTCAGAAATGTGATGAAGCATTTAGTTACTATCATCTGAACTAGTTTTACCTTCAGCTCTTAATTTTTTAAATGCTTCTTTGTACTGGTTATTCCAGAACTGTCTGTCATCTACAATATCCTAATTGTATTGCTTTAACTAACAGATTAAGTACAAAGCATTGCTCCACAGACTTATATTTAATTGTGGATTTCTCTTCCTTGAATAAAAAATAGTAATAAAGAAACACATAAAAAGATAACTGTAAAGCAGGCAGTGATTCTAAAAGAAATGAAGATGCTCTGCCCCAAATAATTCAGTTCACTTTGCCTATTGCAAGACACCTGAGAACCATGTATTTCCCACACTTCCTTCTGCCTGTGAGAATCCTGAGCACTCTATAGGCACCTCTAACTATATATTCTTTTCCTTTTATGCAAAAAACTAACGACAAAATAACCAGTGTCTTATCATATCCAGCCAATGCTGCTGAATGTGTGGTCATGAACAAGGACGTAAATAAAATGTGCCTGGATGAAGCATGATTCGTATTTAGCGGGGAGGTACCCAGGAGACGTGCCAGGAATGATCTCTGTCCCCTGCTATTTTATCTGTCTTGCTAAGGCATTTACACGGCTCCCATTACTATGCTGCCAGAAGATATAGGAACATACAGCTGTTCTTACAAAACTCAAATAGGACAGATTACGGGGGTTATCCCAGGTCAGAAGCCTGAAGCAGAACAAACTTCACAAGCTCTTGATCAGTAGATGGTATTTATTGACCATTTCTATATAAATTAACACCTAACCCCATTCACAAAGTATCCAAGAGTTTCTCAAGCATTTATGCTAAAATAGTCAAGGAGCCCCATCTTGGAGGTGTTATTGGACATGAACCAATGGTTGAAATGAACTGGTGTTTGACTTCTAGCAGCTTCTTTTGGTGCACAGCAAATGCTCTTCAGCTATGGCTATCAAAATAAATATATTTCATAACAAGACTTCTGAATTTCTATTTTAGTCAATCATTTTAATCAGAGTGCCTAGTAAGACTATATTTCCCCCATTGCCCATGTGGTCATAAAACTAAGTTCATTTCTATTAGATGAAGCAGTCACTAACCTACTCATGCCTTTAGGTTTTCAAAGTGTAGACTATCAGAACATGCTTTAAAACAGCATTATATCTGAAATTCATTTGGAAGCAAAATATACCTGTTTACATGCACCAAGAAGTTATCCCTGAGATATAAATCTATGAATATGATCCTGTTTATTTACTGAAGCCAGCAGTGAGATTTCTGCATGGAATGCAGAGGTGTTAACATCTACTATGAGTTACGTAAGTTCAGGCTGATGGTCAGATGTCACCCAGTAGCTTCTTCTGTAGAGGTACCCATTGCTGACTGACTAACACATTGTATGCCCCTTAGTCCATAAACTCCATACACCTGCTTTGGCACACATGGAGGAATAATGCCATTTACACAATCCTTTAAGATACCATACAGTCACAGTATTAACATGTTTAGAATTATTGTTATCTGTAAAATGGCAAAATACTTACCAACCTGGTAGGATGTTGGGAAAGATAATTATTTCAAGACCGCTGAATGCCAAGTCCTGTGAGAGAGAGAAATATATGATCCACTGAAACTTGGTTATCACACACCCATGTCATCACCCCTAGAGCCTTTGTGGCTTCATGGGCCTTGGTAGCCGAAAGAAATAAGCAAAGCTGGATTGCTCAAAAATAATAATGGATTTGGACAACATTTGGCAATGAAAAGTAATGTGTTCAGTATGTTGACATCTTTTTCCTTAAGACACCTTGCATTCCAGTTTAATCTAAATATTTTTCATCTAGTACCATCCTTCTAACATGATGCATTACTCCCATCATTTTACTGATGCCAATATATGTTCATGCTCAATAAGCTTACTCAGCAGTTATTTGCTTCAGATTTCATTATGAAAAAATTTTTTAAACCAACTTCTATTTTCTAAACCAATTTCTATTTTTTATTTTTGGCTTCAAAGTCACAAGGATATGTTGTAGATACCTAGACAAAATCCTCATGACAGAAAACCTGTGATCAATAAAGGTACCAAAGGAAAAGCATACAAGAAGAAAATATGAAATTCCAGATGCCAAAGACACCTTCTGCAGCAGTACCATTGTAGCAAAGTAATGAAGGATGTTTTCAGCATGTATTTAATAAATTTCTACTTTTAATGCTGATAATATAATGTGAGCTTAGTAAAATCAGACAGTTTGGACTGGAACTGATGGCAACGATGCTAGACAGTTTCTCGCAATGCACTTTGAGAAGTTATGGGTTCCACCTTTCATATCTTCATGCTGAAATATCATTGTGACTATTTCAGGTGCAACCAATGTGAGCTTTAAGATTAATTTAATACATTAACCTAAATATGGTGTAGTAGGATGTAAAAGCCAACCAATTCTAAAATGCTCTTAATGGGTTTAATAGTGCCTTGCTCTAGAGCTGGTAGGATATTTTTTCATGAAAGAATGGATGGCGAGTATTATATATAGTCTTTACAGGAATTTCTGTTGTTGTTCAGCTCTCATTTCATCCAAAAGTATGAGCAGTTTTGACAAAATCACTTGCTGATAAATGAAGAGGTTAGCTCAGAAATACTGCACCACTGCCTTATGGAGATGGGGGATGAGCTCGCAGTTTAATAGCCCGTTATTAATAACGTCATTGTGTTTCAGGAGAGATGTAGTTGGAGTGCTTCCTGCCTTCACTCTCCAATCTGTGCTGGGATCCTCGGCTAGGTTATAGGTTCTGCTACATCTGCCCTGACATAGTGCACCTTGAGAGATTTTGTCCGAATAGAATTCCATGCGTGGAAATGCATCTCTCCAGGTCTCTGCAGCAGTATTTCTGAACAGAGAAGCAGTTAAGAAGAAAATATCAGAAATCTTTGGGTAAATCTGTGAACACAGACTAACTTTTCTCTGTTCTATTTATAGAAACAGCATTGCACATACACATGACAATATTTCCAGTAAGTTCAGCCATGCAGGGCAGTTTGCAGCAGAAAAGCATTAATAGATAATGCAGACAAAAATCCAAGTCCTGACCCTCAAATGTTTGTTCAGCTGAACAGTCACCTCTTGGGACAAGAATGTCAGTGATGCTGAAGAGGCCTGTGGCATACGTATTACTCAGAGGAGCTGTGGTGCAAGACTGGAAATTCACTTCCAACTCATTATGCATGTATGGTTTCACTTCTCTTAATGGCAGGCTGACATAGATACATACATTTTAACCATCCAGCAGTGGGAGTAGGAAAAATCTACAAGCATTCAAGGTAAGTGACTGCAGAAGACACCTCTCCGCAGCAACTGGGATGAGCTGGTAGCTACTGCTGGGCTGTACTTCACCAGCACTTTCCATGGAGAGGAAATAGGGCAGAATACAGGATACGAGGAGGTCTCACATTTTTACACCAGCATGTCTAAATGTTTATGACAGGCCTTCAAAATTTCCATTTCAACCCCTGGATATGCATATTGGAAAGAATAAGATTCCAGATGCAAGGACCATAGAAGACGGTAAGAAAGAAATCCATGCATGAATAAAAGGAAGGAAAAAGTAGCTGTACTATTCACTCTTCAGTGGAGATGGAAATCTACACATAAGAAGGCTGAAGTCTGCTGTGTCTTTCCATTTTCCACAACTACCACATATAACTAACAATTCAGTGACTGCTTTTGCTAATTCTTCGAATATTCTAGAGCAGATTTTTCATATTTTGGTTCTTTCTATATACATGGTTTAAAATAGCATGCATATAGAAATAAAATGTTCTTTTTGTTTTCTGACTTAAGTTCCTACCACACAGTTAGAATTCCTTTTGCTAAACTTCTGGACACAACTAACTTTCAGATTGAAAGCCTTGTATGATTTAACTTTCTTATCATCTGCTGTTTGATCTCTTTCCACTTTAAGTAGTCAGCTTCCAATTTGCCTTTGTCTTTCATTTACATTTTCATTACATAATCTTTTCTTCTTGCTTTTTTATAAACCCAAATATGTCTCAATTTAGCCTTCCTGACTTTATTCCTGTATTCTTGACCTTTATTCTCATCCTCAGCTATGCCTCTCTTAATTTTGATTATCAAGCCACAAAAGTGATCCTGATGCATCTTTGTGAGCTATACGGTAAGGGCATAGACACAGCTCACTCCAAATCAGAAGACTCAGTTTTTAGTCTTTTTAAATACAGTCCAACAAGAAAATAGATTGTTAGACCAATAATCAGGAAAATCCAGTTGCTGATATGAGAAGATATAATATTCAGATGAGTGAAAACAGATTTGGTGCTAATCAGGTGGGAAAGTCTGAAATAGTAACACAGGAAACCATTGTGGGTTCTTAATCTAGAGAAGTTAACCATGTGGGACAATATTGCATTGCAACCACAATGTTGTAACTCCAGCTGTAGCCCAAGTGGAGCTGTGATTCTCTCTCCCTGGCCATGTGCTCGACATGCAAGGTCTACAAGGTAGCAGGTGTTGCTCTAATACACTCAGAAGGGATGGTAATGTGGAGTTTTTTTAAAAAAAGTATTAGTAACATGAAACTGGAGTGGACTCACAGGTCTAAACAAGTTATATAAATTATTTGCCACACCCTGCTCTTCTGTCTGCTTTCTCTGTGCCTCCTACAACATAGGAAAATCGTCCTAAATCCTTCTTAGTCCTGCTAAGACTGACAGATTACTGAGAGGCTAAGGAAAGCTGAACTGGACTGAAGGGCAAATGTATAGGGTGAGTTTCATCCAGCTAAGCATAGACATCTATGTCTGTATCTTTCTTCATCTCTAGGGCACAGTTCATTTGATCCTAAAGCAGATGCCTCAAACATTCAGTTCCATTGCTCATAACAAGCTCTGAAGGACCCTGAAAACAAAATTAGTTTGAGGTGACTAGCCCAAATATAGACAAACAATTGACTTCTAGTGATGGGCAGAGTAAACTCCATCCCACCTGCCAAGCTTTGACAGTACGGTACAAAACAAATAAATGAAGGGTTTATATAGATGCACAGGACTGATGTGAAGCCCTGAGATATTTGTAGTTACCCATTGGAACAGCTCAAGAAAGTCAAAGTCTGGACTTTGAAATAGGAAACTATAATCAACTTCAGACTGATCATCAAAGGCTTTAACCAGCTCAAATCTATTCCAGCAGTATTCGGCAGCTGGGCTGTCATCTTCCCTGCAGGGTTGCTTCAGTCCTTGGAGTAGACATTGCCCTCCCACCGAAGGCCTCCAAGGATCTAGCTGTAATGGAGCTAATTATAGGTAATCTGCTGATTTATGATTAAATATGCTCATCAGCACAATTTGCGGGTTGCATGGTATGTTCTGCTATACCAAGCAAAAGGATCTGACATTGAACAGGAATAAATACCAGCTTGGACTGCAGAAGATTAGTCACTTGAAGCACCTGTTATGTGACAAAGACATCCAAGCTGGGATGTCAGTTCGAACAAGTTCCCTTAAACAAGGATGCCTTGTCAAGTATGTGTTAGGAAGCACAATTCTTCCTTAATCACAATTAAGGAATCATTTTTTAATATTTACTTTTTACTACAGACCAGAGGAGGAGTGGGCAGAACTGCTAATCCACCCACTGTGCTAGATGTGCTACAAATATAGTAAGAAGAGACAATTCTTCCACTAAGGAGACTGGAAGCTAAAAATACAAGGCAGAGGCTGAAGGGCAGCCAAAGGCACAGGGTGATACCCCGTGTGTGTGATCACACGGCTCGTTGGTGCTGAAGGGCTGGTCCCTGTGCCCACAGCACTGCTTAAATACAGCCCAGAGAGTGACTGGAAATGAGGAAAAGCCTCATTGTACAAATGAGAGATAACAAAAAAAAGGTTGCACGGAAGGAATGATGTCTTTCACATTTAAGTTAACATGAAGCCAAACATCTCAATCAGTGCACAACTGCATGAGCTGCTGGCTACTTTTCTGTTAAACGGATGGCAGAATCCGCTCTTAAATGACCAACCCTACCAGCACTGTCTGAGGACTGATAAAACCAGTAGTGGGATTTGATTATGAGTAGTCTCAAATTGGATCAGAAAGCTGTTTTACAGAAACCATTGTGTAAATCACAGAGTAAGCCTTAAAAGAGGTCCAAGGCACTGCAGAAATCCCTACTGAACTGGACACACAGGTCTGGAAAGGGGATTTGAACTACACCAAAGTTCCCAGAGTGCCTCCAGTCTGAACACAAGGAGCTGCAAGAAATAGGAATATGTTCTACATATTAACACAGAGAGATTCTGTCTTCTACAACTAACAAAACGTAACCAATACAAAAATAAACATACCTTAACTGCTGAATCCTGGTGGGAAAGTAGAGGTGAAACTGTGTCCTCCCAAAAGTTTATGCCACTTTCAAAGACACCCAGAGCTCAGAAATACACAAGAGACCCCCAGTGAGCATGGTGACTTTAAGAACAAAGTTCAAAATGTTCTGTTCAAGTAATTTCTTCAAAGTTGCCACCAAAAATGAAGCAGCCAAATTAAAAAAAAAATAAAAATCACATTCAGGTGCTAGTAACAGAATTCAAAAATCCAAAGAAACTACAGGAGGCTTCTGAGTCCCTGTGCCAGGGCTAGCGTATAGCATGTACGTACATGCATGTAACAGGATTTATTCCTACCTATGGATTACTCAATCTATTTATGTTCGAATTGATCTGTTGCACAATGTAACAAACAACACAGTAATAACAGAGAATAAATCAGTTTTCTTGACACCAGGTTCCGGATAGTAATAATGTGCAAATAACACATGACTCATTGGCAATTCCCTTTCATGTGTCAGTTTAAAGGGAATAATATTGAAGTTCATGAAATTATGCCCGTACAGTCAGCTACGTCCTGTTCAGATAATCAGTTTACATAGGTGCTGGCACTGCTGTATTTTGTCCACTAACCACAGGGTCCTGAGCCAAAGATTATAAACCAAATGCAGTTACAAGAGAAGGATGAACATGACATAGTAAAGCAGTATCTTTAGGCCATTACATTTATGACAAAACAAATGATATCATATAAAAGCAGAGCATAATCTGTAAGAAAATTAACAGCTACCTACTTTACAGGTGGGAGAGAGTTAGTTTTTTCCAAAAGGAAGGTGGCAGGCAATTTGCTTTGGAAACAGTCAGTTCCAATGATCATAAAACTTAAGCCACCACTATGGGTTGTTTTAACAAGAACAGCAGAAGCCATGCCACCACATCACAGGAGAAGTCCTGGCCTCCTTGACATTCAATCAATATCACAATTCTGAGCCGTGCTTTTTACTCCTGCTTGGTACTGTAAGAACAACACAAGGAGTAGAAATTCAGCACAGGGGAGGCAGGTGGTGGACACAACACACTTCCAAACACTGCACAGTTAATTACAGCCCTGGAATCACATTCAGTTGATGAATGGGCCAAATAGATTCCGGGGATGTTTTAATTGTTTGTTGCTATATTAGTGTTACTTTTATAATGATTAGAAGAGATGTGAGTCAGAAATGAGCCACCACAGGAATGACAAACATTTCAAACTGGAAAGAAACGCAATGGTCTTCCCTAGTGCAGCTCCACCAGGTGGTGAGGTGGTGAAAACAAAAGGGAATCTTATAGCAGATAAAATACTTTACTTAGCCCATGCATGTTATTAAATATTTATTAGACATGAGTAGCATAGGGTCTTGTGAGGAACAAAATTGATGAAGTCAGGTCCACCGTGCAAGCAGTTCAGAAAGACCAGACCCTTCTGGAGCTGAGAACCCGAGTGAGCAAACCCTCACTGTCGCTGCACTGCTGACTCACACATCCGCAGGTGGGTGCTTGCTCTGGGGTGCACTTACACCCACAGCTGAACACACGCATGCTGGCAGGCATGCACCTCTGGCCTGATTCAGGATAACATATCTACACAGCATCACACACACACTGAAGAAGAGCCCACACCCCTCCACAGTAATTTTCTGTCCTGTGCTAAGAGCATATTCTGCGCTGCTTTGTGCTAATTTGGCCTCCCATTTTACTTCTTTTTTCTTGTTCACTTACCTGCTTGCATTTCTTTTGCCTTCCAATGTTTTTCAAAACCAAATGAATGCTATGCAAAACCTGTGTTAGTGCAATGTTTACCCAGTAAGGTCAGGAAGATGGCAAAAGCTATCTGGCATACAAAGATGGGGGAGAAGTGCAAACAAAAGCAGTCATGCCAGACACTTTCAGAAGTGTAGCCAAAGACAGGGTCAGGGAGACCACAACAGTTAAAATCAGTCAAAATGTCCTATCCTGAGCACTGCAGTAAACCACAGATACTCAGGTAAATCATGAATCTCGAGAGACTAAAAATATGGTTAAATTTTCCCTCACATTGTGTAAGAAAAAAGTTTTCACATTAGAAGCAGATATTTCCTAGTAGAAGACTTTTGACCACAAAACATTGCCTAGATCTCTTAAAGGTATCTCTCACTTCAGGGCAGAAGTAAAAGCAGGACGTGGAGGCTGACTATTATTCTGCTTCCTACCAGCTGCTAGTTGGCTATTTAGAAACTCATTAACTTCCTCAAGAGACCTTGGCCCTAATGACAAAAAGAACTTACCAATATAATAGAGAAACAAGGACTCCTCACTTCAATTTCTGTCTAAATGGATGCAGTTAACAATGTTAAGTTCAATAAGTAACATGCACCGAAAGCAAAATGAGAAGAGTTATAATTGCAGAGCACAACCACAGTCTTACTCAGGCACTTGCCCAGTCCAATGAATGTGCCCAGCTTATGCAAAATGGGTTTTATTCCCTGAATTTCTTGCAATTTCTCAGAAATATGTTTCACATTCAACATCTCTGCACAAGAAAATAAATGCTGCCACAGGTGCACTCATAGTCCAGCTAAAGCCATCCTCTTCCCAAGTCACTGTCACAGTCCTTATTCACCAAAATAAGGGGAAGTATTGTTCTTGCACATGGACTAGTCAGTCCAAGGGCCACAAGTAGTAATACTACCCTAACACCTCTCTAATTAATGTAATTGCTGTAAATGCCATCTAACGACTGATCTTATTTTGGATATGCACGCAGATCTTCCATTGGCATTACAGGAAGGCAAACTAAAGCCATCATAATTTATTATCATAATTACATATTAATGATAACCCTAGATATTTTTTCCAAAACAGTGTTTGAAAAACATCATCACGACAACAGAAATGCAGGAGTGAGGACAGTAATCTCCTGAAGGCTATATTATCTGCAGCAATTAAATTAAATTGTAATCAACAGATTCCTCAGCTCAAAGACAACCTGGTGAAAAGAACAAATTATTTTAACAAAACACGATGCTGTGACACCCAAGGAATTCCTTAACATTATATATCTAAGACAGTCATGAGGCTAAAAGGCCCATTTAAAATAATAACAGTCAATAGCCTGTTAAAACTGTTCCAGTTCTGGCATCCTTACCTTGAGTAGTCACTTATTTACCAAGCTCGTGCTGCAGGTATGGTCAAACCACTGATTAAATATTTCCTGAATTCTATTCCTGTTTCCCTTAGGATTCCATATGTATCTGTGCAAACCACACTTGCCTATTATCTGCTTTCTCACATTCTCATACACAAATTTCCAGTTCTGTATTAAGTGTCCTTAGTATTTAACCACAATTTCCCTCACACACTCGGGCCTTTTCAATTTCTTACAGACCAGTATTTAAAAAGAAACATACTGAATAAGTAGACTTTTCCCTCCACTCTTCCTAAGTCAAAATTTCTGCCTATATAATTACTGGGAGAAAAAAACTTCTGCTTCAGAGAACTCTAGGGTACAAAAAACTTTCCCAAACAAGAAATGCTTCCTGCGTTGTAAGCACAACTGATCAAATTTCAGAATTTCCACGCTGAAGAACATTGCAATATTTCCACATTCGTTCTCTGCAGAATTTGGATGAAAAGTTGAAATAGTGAACTCTGCAGAAACATTGATATATCCAATAGAAATACTCTGCTGACAGAATGAAGCATTATTTCCTCAGCAGTTTTCATTTTTAAATAACTTCAGGGCAACAACATCCTCAGAGCGAACATTGCTTTTCTGAATGGCCCTCTCCACCAGTGTTCTCAGGGCAATGAATCTAAATTGCCCTCAGAAATGATGGAAGTTCCCTGTATTTGCAGGATGAAGAATATGTGGTGGGCTCAACAGCCTCCTTGTAAAGCATTCTCACTGCAGGCAAAGTAGCTATTCATTGGAAAAGGGACTTTGTGAAAGATTGGAGTTACTTTTTAAAAGCTGTTCTGCATGAAACTATAATTACAATAGATTTATTTGGCAAATATAGACAAGGCAGCTTCCAGTGCTGAATAAATATGGGACCATCAATTTTGCAATCCTGAAAATCACTAGATTTAGACTCCTAAATAACTTCTTTTGCAAATACAAAGTAGCCATCTAAACCACTTAGATCAAAAAATGTAAAGGTATTTAGGTGCTAAATCTCCCTAGCATTAAGATATTTGACCATAAACAGGAAGTTTTGAATATAACTATGTAATTTCAAAAAACATTTCAAAATTAGAACATACTGTCCAAGCAGCAAAAGCTGTTACCATCACAATAGTCAATCACATAAATAAATCATCAGTCTGATTGATCTCAGTGGCCTTTAATCACAATGGCTCTTTTCCCAGGTCATCTAGGACACTTTGTCCAGCACATTAAATCCAAAAGATAATAACTGTTGTAGATAACACGGCTATACACAGCATTTAGATAGAAATATCAAGGCATGTCCCTGAACAAGGACTATATAATCCACTAGTCAGAATGCCCCCAACTTTGGAATGGATGGACAAATAAGAGATAAAGGGACAAGAGGAGATGCCCCTTCTTGTGCGATCTGTGCAAACTGGGAGGCAAGGACAGCCCATGCACTGGGGAAGGCTGGGGCAGGTCCCCTTGGACACTGAGCCATGGAAACCTTCCTGAAGAAGGCAGAGCAATGAAATATCAAGGTATAGTTTTCCTCTTTCTCCTTTGAGCTTCTGGGACTTCTGAGCAGCAAAACTCAGGCTGTACCTGGCCTCCTCACTTCACTTCAAGAGAGCATAGTCAGACTGAGACTAAAGGGTCCAGGCTGGGTATGACTGTGCAGTAACAGGCAGCACAGGAGCCTTTATTTCCTTCTCTTTGGATGGTAATTATTAAAATAGCTGATGAAGTGCAAAACCATGCATGAATTACCTGGGATCACAGCAACAGCCTGGTACCAACATCAACTGCCCAACACCAACTCCTGCCTCCCTGCCCGCAGAGCCCTTCCTGGCTGATGGCATACTCCTGGGGAGAGGAGCAGAGGCAGAAGAGCAAGGAGGAAACCATCCCTGAAACTCTGCACGTAGTGAGGGAGTGTTGGAAGTGAAGATTTACAAACAAAATCTCACACACAAGCATATTTAAGTAACATAGCCAAAGTCATGAAGTGAAGGAGACAGTCTGAGCATCAGTGTTTGCTGAGTTCAGTGGAAGCCGTAACTGAACAGAAGGGTGGTGGGAGGGAAAACATTAAAAAAGGTGTGAAGATGAGAAGCCACAATACCAGAAGGTGACATGACATAGTAACAACTACAGACAACATGGTTTTAGTGGCATATTGGCCAGACTGTAAGGGTTCCAACTAAAGGAGGAAAATGAAGACCAGAAAGAGGAGAAATGAGCTGGCATAGGGATAAAAACACTGATAGAAAAGGAGAATGAAAGGTTTGAGGTCACTCTGCATCTGGGGGTCTCAGGTGAGCTGGCTCCTGCCAGGAGTTGAAGGAGAAAGGGAACAAGTGGCATTTGCTGTCCTGGAGAGGAACATCTTTCCAGACTACTTGTTACTAGCCACAAGATTAAAGCTTGGAAGAGAGGTCAAAAATGTCTGGATGACTGAACCTATTTCACTCACATCTGCTATTCCTGAGTAATATAGGCTTTGATCTATTTGATTTTAAATTGCTTGATAATAAATTAACTACATTATTAATTAATGAATGTATCTCCAAAGAAATTATTTCAAGGAAATTGTGTTTGCCTATTATTACTGAATAATAATTATTATGAATAATGCAAATGATCAGAACAAGCCAAAGAAAGGTCCAAGAGGTGGGGCAGTACTCAGAGGAGGGCGAGATGTCTTCACCAGATTTCATATGAGTGAGTGAGTCACTTTGCTTTTCTGCCTCACGTGTTGTCTGTTTATAGTACACCACTAACACCATCTCCTGGCCAGTTGGTGTCTGGAGTCAAATCTTTGCTAAAGTTTGTGAGAGCCTGGAATGAAAGGTACTGCAAACTAGAAAATATTATCTTTGCCATATCTTTGATTTTACGTACGTCAAAATAACACCAAAAGGAACCCCACAGAATTAGATGTAGAATGCAGGCATGTCAACGACATTTTTTTTTCCAAAGGGTTTCCAGCAAGGAATATCAGAATGTATCAGAATAGTCTAAAATGAGTTTACATTTTCATAACTGACCAAAATAATTTAGGAACTGACTCACAACTCAAGGAAAACACCTTCTTAGCTCTGGCATTAGAGACCGTATTTCCAGAAAAATCAACAGAATCAGTAACTCGTATTTTTGCCTTTGAATTAATTCAAGAACAGAGGGTCAGCTTCTAATTTTAGCTAACTCCAGAATAAACAAACAGCAGCAGAGCATCCTGCGTCATTAAGAGTATAATCAATCTAGAGTCTTCAGTACAGTCTGTCCTAGACAATTCAATATTTGGAGCTACAGTGGATTTCTGAGGAGAGCAACCGTATGAATCCCTTGGAAGGTGATCAGGTTATTGTACTCCTGAGGGTTTTACATAGGAGAACTGCAGTGTCATACTTTCTGAAATAGCTTGTAGAAATTATTAGATGAATGTCTCTGGTCTATTATAATTGCAAACATTTTGCAAATGACCACAATGCTCTGTTCAACTAGTTGAGATTGAAATGATCACTTTTTTCAGCCAATTACATTACTGTGAGCCACACTAGAAGACAGAGATGATCATTTTAAAAGCTAGCAAATAGTACTTACGATCATCATACAAGATGGTCAAATTGATTTTGAGTGAGTCAATGCAACACCAGCTACAGCCCAGCAGAAGAAAAGGAAAAGGTGTCAACTTTCTCAAACTTGCCTATCAGAGGAAGTCTGTGAAAATCTCCAGAGAGCTGTATATGGGCAGTAACACAGCCAGCTCTTGCCTTTGGTGTATCTTCAAAAAGCCAACTAAGAAAGGAAGATCTGTTTTTTATTTGTGATTGATTGAGCCATAAAGCAACAAGTAAATGAATATCTGAGTACTTGAAGACTCCAGACACAATTGCTCTGCTTCATCCCACTACACAGAGCCTGTAACATCTCTCTGCTACTATAAAGCACAGTGTATAGGAAGACCCATCTCAATGCATATTGTGTTGGTGCAATTTGGCACTATTTAGTGCAATTTGAAGAAAACTATATCTTTAATTGGCCTGAAATTTGGT
This sequence comes from Aegotheles bennettii, assembly GCA_013398125.1. Classification (NCBI taxonomy): domain Eukaryota; kingdom Metazoa; phylum Chordata; class Aves; order Caprimulgiformes; family Aegothelidae; genus Aegotheles; species Aegotheles bennettii. The sequence continues at coordinate 410,128 of VZRW01011313.1, read as the reverse complement.
CTGTTATCTATGGGAAGTCTCAGAAAGTGACCTTTTTGGAAGCTGAATGCACTAAACACCATGTCTTGACAAAGTAGGAAGACAAACTTTGTTTATCACATCAGATTAGGAAAATCCACTGAGACACTCAACTGATGGTGGATTGTGAGTCATCAAGCCATTGCTAATAAGCTGTAAGGCCCAGTGTGAATGGTATACTGACAAGCAGGGGGAGTTTAGTACTTTAGGTGGTAAAATGGCCTCTGAGATAAATGGGAGTCCTCTGTTCCAGAAGACATGGCCTGACAGTGCAGATAATCATCCTGCAGCTTCCCAGAAAGCTTTTCTAACTCACAGGACAGAGCCATCCAAAGTTTGCTGGGATAGCTTCTCTTCCAGGCTGCTTACTGTTCCAATAACACAGGGGAAATAAGAGCAGTATGGCCACAGCTCGAGCACCTTGCACTGGGCTTTGCCTTTCTGTTGCTCAGTCCCATTATCTGCAAAACAGAGATAATGGTACTAAGATTGTGATAAGCATTATTATGATCACTTTACAAGCACAGCACAAACTAATTAATACAGTTAAGCTTGATACATGTAGCTCTCAAAGCCACGTAATTCTTTATAACAAACAGATCCCTTTCACATCAAGAGAGACTGTCTCCAAGCACGATGCTATCAGCCTGCTGAAAAATCACAGACTTAAAAATGGGGACAACACTAGTATAATGGATACAGTGTGCTAAGAAAAGTAGGTCTAAGAATGAACTAGCAGGATTATGTAGCTTGAGAAACCATACTGTGATTTTGATCAGCAGCTGCTATCGGTAGAAGTACAGAGAGTTGTGCTTGAGAGGGCAGCACTACAGATACTGAAAGGTTATTCCATAGGGAAAATGACTGCATCTTAAGTCTTCACAGGACACGGATTATGGTGAGCATTTATAAAACCCGATTTTTACCAGTCCTTCATGGGTGCAATCCTATCCGGATCTAACAAAGCAGGTTTACAATTCAGCTGGCTCAGACCACCAGATAATCGGAGACATTCTCTGTAGCTCAGTTAAGGGCAGAGGTGTTATGGATGGAGCAGGTGCACCCCAGGCTCCCAGGGCAATACAGTCTGAATATCTGAGGAAAGGTTTCTAGGCTTGGGAATGTGAATGGATAGAGGCACTTCCAAGCCAGGCAGCAATCAAGTCTGTCCTTATAATTCTGCATTCCTCCTGCTTCTGAAATTTCTTTATCAGTTTGCCTCAGCATTTTTCTTTGCTTTGTTTTTTCTTACTTAACAGTATTTTTAAAAAGCAGCATATATTTAGGGCCAGTTCCTCAGTGGTAAACAGCACAGCAGAGGAGAAATTTGCCTTCAATATATTGTTAATGCCCCACTGCACTGCAGTCCTTTTTTTGTCAGCTCTTCTATAGCAAAGCATGTAGGCTGAGTGAGCAGCATTATTTATGGCCAGGAATCGCGCAGAAGACAGCAGCTACAGACTCTCTGAAAGGTGTAGTGACATACCCCAACCCAAGCTGAGAAACATCATATTGCTGCAACTTTCCCAGCACTAGGGGGATAACGCTCAGAAAAGAGCATTGCTGGAGCAAGAGCAGCAATGGTTACTGTGTCAGAGCCAGCTGCCAACCTGAGAAGATTAAACTGATGAGTGACACAAAGAGTCCATTCTACCTTCTTTCTCACCTTCCTCTTAAAATCCTACCCCTACACCCCACACTGCCAAGAGATCAAGACCTGTTGTTGAGATAACAAGAACTAAAAGGCTTACAAGGTGTTATACAGGATGGCATGGTTGAGATCCAAAAAAGCACTTAAGCACCTCAGAAGCCATTTACACCACATTCAGGAGATTACAGAATGCTGTTCCCTGGCGACATCATTCAGCTTCAAAACACTTAATCCATGTATTCTCACCAGAGAATACCTGCGGTTCCCCTACGGCACATGGCAAGTGGGAGAGCAGCAGTGATTACAGCTGAGTCCAGCACCCACAGCCATGCCCTCTTCAAAGGACAGCTGGAGGAGACAGACTTGATGGTCAGAGCCCTTGCCTAGGACTACAGGAGACTCAGACCCCAGAAGTGCTCTAACTTCTAGCTAGTCTTGGGCACTCAGTGAGCAATCTGAGGGTGCTGTGCTGACTCAGGCACGTGTGCCGCGGAGTGTGGAACAGTGCTTAGACTTCCAAGGCAAACAAAAGATGAATGTAAAGCCAAGCAGAGCAGTGTGCCTGGTTGTTCTCAATTCAGATGCCCACACACAGACATCCAGTGCCATTTAAGATGTCCTTGAGTATCCTGCCTGGCCTCCAGATCCCACTCCAAAAGCACGAGTCTCCTAGAGGTCCTGCATCACAGCTGCAGATATCACGGCCACCTTACAGCACCTTTTAATGCAACACATGCCTTGTTTAGCCAAATGAATCAGGTGCCTGGCAAGTTTCGGCATCTCCAAAAGATGGCAGTCCAAGGATGGTTGTGGTCTCATGTGACCAGTGTAAGTCATCAGTTCTGGTCTCGTGTGACCTGTTTTACATGTCTCATGCATTAAATCAAGCTCCATGCCTTTATTAAATCAAGCCCTAAATCCTTATCCTGCATAACTAGCTAGCTCCAAGGCAGCCCATAATAAAATACACCAAACAAAACACTTACCCACACAAAGGCTTCAAGGAAACTCAGCTGGAAACTGATGTTTCGTTCCAACAGTAGTGAATTCCAGCGGAAATTTACTGGAGAAGCTTCCAAAGAATATTAGTCTGAAAATGCTGGCAAAGCTAAACAGCAACAGGATGAGGCATTCAAATGAACATGAAATATGACTATTTACTTCAGCCACAATTCTGTACTTGGCAAGATTTGCTGTTGTAAACATCTGTGTGAATGCCTTGGACAGCAGAAATGTCAAGGGAATACTTTTTCAGCTGAGCATCTGTGCTCACACACACCCCAGGAGTGTGTGTACTGACACCAGCACTGTCTCACCAAGTGTATGGCTGCAGGTGATTGCTGAAAGATTCTGATTCAGCATTGCGTAGTTGCACAGACAGACAGGTGATGCATGAGGAAGTTTAAAGCAGAAGACTTCTGTCCCTTCTGCTGGCTCCAACCTGCTTCTCTGATTTTTATGGGACTCTCTCTTCTACAAACACAATTTCCTCTAATTTCTCCTGCTTCTGATTGGTTTTGTGCAGTTATTGAAGAATGTCAGCCACCTGCAGACTTAGGGTGCAGGGTATCTGTGGGTCCCAGGTGCTCTATTATACTTCTGCATGATCCTATCATCTGCTCACAAAGCCAAAACATCACAGAATATAATCATAGAATCATTTAGGTTGGAAAAGACCTTTAAGATCAAGTCCAACCATAAACCAAACACTGCCAAGTCCACCACTAAACCATGCCCCTAAGCGCCACATCTACATGTCTTCTAAATACTTCCAGGGATGGTGACTCAGTCGCATGCTGGAGTGAGTGACCAACCATGTGCCACGAGTAACTAACTACTGGAAAGGTATTTGTTCTATAAATGACAAAATAATCCTAAAACCCATATGGTATTTATGTCTTGAGGCAATGAGTCTACACAGTACAGCTCATTGTAGACTTAGGATCCAGGACAAGTGACTGTACTAATTCAGTGCTGCACTTGCAGCAGGACCTATTAACTCAGATCAGGCCCAATACAAATGCAGTTACCATCCAATAAGGATGTCTCCATGCCTGAGGGGTAACTACACCCCTTATCTCAGACAAGTATTCCAAGTTTTGGTGGTTGGAAACACCATCATCAATACATTGCAGCCTTCTGGCAAGTGTCACCAGATCTCACTCTTCCTGGAATCAGGTAGACAGGTCCATTGATCCTGTAATCCCCATGAAGTCCTTACCTAAGGACCTATAGCTAAGGGGCTCTTCAGGTTTATTGTTTTATCCAAACCAATGAAAACTGGGTGTCACAATATCCCTTGCAGAGTCAAACAGCAGAACCTCATTTTCTTTATGGAAGAACCAGACAGTAGGTACTCACACAGCTTTCCATCACAATGCAAGGAACAAAGCTGGAGAGACAAGCTGCCCTTGTAGGTGAAATTCACAATAAGGCCTTCATTCGCTCTTTGTCAAAATCCTTCTAGATACTTTGATTGCTGAGATTATTCAGTGGGCTTGGAAAAAGTCAGGGAAATGCAACAAACATCAATGGTCTGCTTTGCAATTTAATGGATTTCCTTTTTCTGTGTGTCCAATTACTGAGAGAAACCTAACTCTTCCCCAAGCCTTCACCTTTGAGCAGTGCAGGTATCAAATGCTGCTTAGCTTAGGTACATTTTGTGCTTGTTTCTTATGCAAATGCAAACTACTATACACCAGCTGACACTTTTGCCAAATTTGTTTCATGGATTTCATTCTGTTTTTTACCTTTCACCTAAAAGGGGTATTATGTTTGTGAGATTACTTTTCTGTGAGAAGATAGTGAGAGATTTATTTTCTTTCAAAAATTATGGGACTAGATCCATCTTGGAGTAATTTCACTGAAACCTATAGCATTACACCAATGATAATTTAATCACAGTATTTGCTAAAAATCATCTGAACAAAGCTAAATTGTGTTTCAAGTGCTTTGTTATTGTTATGGTGAGGTTGACAACTTATATCATTTTTAGCAAAGCATTTACACCATGCATAATCAAAGTTAGCTAGATATCCTACACTCCAAATCAGCCCTGTGTGGCCAGAACTCAGAGACCAAGTCCAACCCCAGGGATGAATCTGATCCCTCAAGCTTGAAGAATTGGTTTATACAAGGTCGTGAGGCCTTTCTCATGCCCAAACTCACAAGCTGTCCCCTGCATGTCTCCCTTTGTTTCTGCACTATATACGCTTGATAACAGGGTGGTTCATAATGTCTCAAGTACACACTCACACACACAGAAAGAAAAAAATAAATGAATGTTTGCATAGTGTATATTCAGAGCTAGGCTCAGGAAATCAAATTTGGGCCTCAATGCCTGCAGGAAAAGTGGGGGTCAGGCTAAAAACCAGGCACCTGGTTCCTTATTTTAGGATTTCTGATGAGAATAACCCCTAGTTAGGTCATACCAAATCATTTATGAACTGTATTTCTTACTCAGTGGATTATTCTTTAATTCAAGTAAAATAACAGCAAACCCTGGCTGAAGGATTTAATTCATGTGCACATCTCTAAGTAATCTCATTTAAATCAGAATGTGATGGCTTGCAGGATTTGGCTCACAAGAATAGTATATTATGTACTCTGCACTGCAATTCTTACGAAATTTCAGGTCTAGCTTTAGGTTTATTATTGGAAACTAAACACAGAACTTTATAGGCTTTTTAACCTTTCTTTAGGGCTCTGGATAAATTTTTAAGAAGCAGAAGCCACCCTAATTACATATAAACATTTTCATATCATTGTAAATTCACCTGCACACCTTCAGTGGTGGGCGAGAGCTAGCATCCCTTACAACGCATGGTGTAGTCATGGCCATGTTTCACTAATGCCATATGGCTTGAGACACTCCTTGTAGCCTGGATTTAGAACAGTGAATGTTCTCCTGAAGGTATGCCCATAAATCTCACCCACAGGAGCAGCCTCAGGATTACAAAACCTTGTTATCCAGCATTTCAGGTTAGTCAGGGATACTATGATCTTCCATCCTGCCCCCTCCTCCCTCAAAACCTTCTGGCTAATGAAAACTGGAACATCCTTACTACTGTATAACCCCATATGCCAAAAATGACTTGAGAGAAGGCAGACCTGCACCAAACCCTGCCACAGATAGGGCAGAATGAGGCTCTGTCCATTGTAGTAACTCCATAGGAGAAGACACCAAAATAAACTCCGAGGCCCGGCGGGACTGGGTCCCACAGGCAAGGTCAGTAAAATCCTCTGTGTTTTGTGACTCAACCCAGAGATCAGAACGTGTATAACTCAACAGCACCCAGACCTGGGTGGATACACATGTGCCCAAAGTTGTGGTCGGGCCAGTTTACATGGCAGGACTGTGTATCGCCCACAGTTTTTATGTAGGCATATAAAATAGCAGGAGAATACTCAAGTCCTTTTTCTGGACCTGCCACTAAAAGCTAACACAAACAGGATGTAACAGGTCACCAGAAAATTTTACCAGCTGACCAAGACTGTGATATGGCAACCACATGACTGATGGTCCTATGAAGAGCAAATTTGTTTCAGTTTTCTGTGCAATGGTCAATTTTACACAGTTTTTACAATTTTACAGTTATTACATAGTGTAATACTTAATGTGTATTACATAGTCCTATACACACATAGTATTATGTATTATATAGCATGACACTTAGGCTTATGGAAGAGCCTACATAAACTCAGATTACATGCCTGTGAACTTTTAGAAAAAATAAGTAAATAAAACAAGCCCAAAGGTGATATATCATCTGTGGAAATTACTTTTGTCCACTTGACATCATCAAGAAGCCATTCGAGACAGGCATCTAATTCCTATAAATTCCTGTAAATACCTTTTCAGTGAATTCTTAGAAGGCAGTCATTGTTTCACCTCTGCAGAAATTCTACATTTTCCCAATTAACTTGGAAAACAAAAATGTTGTGCCAGTTATATATCTTCAGCAGGTTTCTGTTCAATTATTTTCAAGGTCTGTAAAAAGCCACCACAGAAAGACTTTTTAAAAATCAAATAGCAGCAATACAGTCCATCTAGGGGAAGAGAACTGCTTTTCTACAACTCTTTTTTTTCCTCTTGCACTGGACAATACTAGCGGGTTGAGATTTAACCAGAGATGGGCTCCTTTTACAAGATTGCTTATATAAAGCGAAGATAACGCCAGCTGGGTTCATTTGAAAGAGGACATCTTGGGAAGAGCTGACAGCACAGCTATTGGAATAAGACCGGAATGAAAATCTGCAATACTTAGCCCCTTCCTGTCTTGTAGGTATAATACTTAATTTCTTGTAGAATGCATAGGATTATAATTAGAAGGAATTGTCACTGAAATGTACTGTATGAGCATTTTATAAGTATATATTTTTAGAGGCTGAGTCAAAATGTTAAAACTGGTTGTTTTTGTTGGAAATACTTAATCAGGAATATATTTTTTTTTCTTTACCTAAATGATATTTGTTACTTCTGACACTCTGCTCAGTGATGTGTATATGAGGGCAGACACTGAAGTGTGTCTACAAAGGGAAAATATGAGAACTCCGGTCCCAGTCCCACAGGCTGTACATGCTTCTCCCTGTGGGAAACAGCTTGCAGGTTTGAGGCCTGAAGTGGAAATATAAATTACTGCTATGTATGTTTTCCTATAAACTCAGCATTTAGCAGTAAAGGAGAAAATGCATAATTTACCAAAACTGAGCTACATGAAGTTAAGATCATATATATCAGCACAGAAAATAGTTTCAGCATTAATTTTATACGTATAATATATATGTCATTGTATCATATTTCTTTTAGTAATTTCTATTTCCTCTTTTTATCAGATCCCATTCTTTCAGTTTCATTTAGTTATAGTAACATTTTAGGCTTAGACTCTTCAGGATAACAAAGAAAACCTAGAATAATTCAACGCCACCACTAAACTGAAATAGTAAAATCTTCACGATAGTGACCCAGTGATAGTAATGGTCTTGGAAATATTTATCCTGTAGATACAATTAAGCTGGGTGACAGAATATCAGTAATGTTATTTGTTTTGTTCTGCAAAAAGAACATGTTTAACAGTAGCTATAGTTTTGAGTCTGCAACCAATGCATTTTTTAATTTCCATTTTTAAAGACAATTTCAGCTTTTATTCCCTATGTCCTCAGATCATTGCAAGAAATGGTGACTCTTACTATTTATCTGCTGGTCATCTTGGCTCAAGGTCTTGCGGGGCCTTGCACTCCAAATAAAGCAGGTAAAATAACTTAAGTCTTCTATGATCTTCTCTTTTAAGTAAGCTGCCAAAGGGGTTTTTTTCTATTTAAAAGTGGAAAGGTTTTTCTTCACAAAGTTAAAGCGTGGATTCTTGAGAGCTAATTCTTGCATTTCTTTTATTGATCTGCTTTCAGATAGCACAGTGAAGCAAGCACCACTGAAGTCCTAGTCCCATAGAGAATTAGACATATGCTTAATTCTGTGCAATAATCATAGTGAGATAAAGTTAAGCACAAGCAGATTTCAGGCAAAAATGGCAAAGAAAACAACAATAATGCGAAATTATCTGCAATGGGACAGGCTAGATGGAGCAGATCTTTGCTGCCCAAGCTGGGCTTTAGTCGCACTGACTGCAGTCAGATGACCAGTGGTGAGTGAATGTGCTGGGCTGAACTCCTGATCCACACTGCTATATTAAACAAGAGAAAACAATCACCATTGAAACGAAGGCCCTAATTGCACACTGATTTCTGCTTAGAAACTCAAATGATCTGGTGCCAGACAGACCTGTAATGTAGAATTCACTACAATTAAGAAATGTACTTTAGAAATGTGTTGGAATACCCCTCAATATAGAGTGTTTGCTTTGCAGGTGTATGACTGGTGTCAGTCTACTGCCAGTAATTTCACATTATATCTTGAGTATTTGGCCCTCTAGTCATTTATTTCATTACCTTCATTTGCACAAGCAGTTTCTCTGAACTGCAGGAATTTTCATAGCTGTAAAGTTGCCACAGTTATAAATCTGACCATCAACACAACCAGAATCAGCCTGCATGTGCTGAAGGTTTGTTGACCAGAAAGGAGCAACTTGATAAGGTCTCTATTTTACTTTCCCTGAGTATTCCCTAGCCTTCTGCAGACATGGAAAGGCTGCAAAATCAGGCTTTTATCATAAAAAATTAGAGTGTCAAGGGTTTTAAAAGAAATAATGGAATAATTCCAGGTAGGTTGTCCTTTTTCTGACTGTAGTAATTGGAAGTCTTTTTCAATTTTCAGGTCATTAATTGTTAGTCAATATTTGCCCTTTAAATTCCCATCAGACATTCAAATTAGCACTGCCTGATTCTCTTTGAAAAATGTCCAATTCTGTTATCATGAAGCAATCAGTCTGTAAGTTACGGTGTTTAATATTCATGGTTGTATTAGCAATCACTATGTTTAGAAACATATTGTACTGCTGTTAACCATCGCTGTTAACAGGGCTAAGGTTTCTATTCATTTACTATTGCTACTAACAGAGTTAGGCTTTTCAGTTCATTTTTAGGTCTTAGCTTTTAACTTGAGAATTCTAAAAATTCTGTTTACATTGGCACTGCAATGCCAGTGCAAGGAGACAAAGGGTAGACTATGTATCATAGCCCAGTTCTATCACTCTTCAAAAAGGCACACGTGTACTGAAGCCTAAGAATTTCTCCAATATTATTTTTACAGAGTTAGTGGTGTTACAGAAACTAGATCTGCAGCATAATCTGACAGATTTCAGTGCAGCAATTTTTCACTTCAGGTTTCTTAGCAGGGTTTCTGATCCTTAATTAGCTAGTCCAGAAAGTCAAAAAATTTACATGAAGTTCTTCATTGATTAGAAGGCAAAGACCAAACTCTTCCAAAGAGGACAGAATTTAACAACCCAAAGGTCAGTTTTGTGTAGCAAAAGCTGCTCACGTTAGGGGACCTTTTAGCACATACCCCTGCTCACAGAAGTTTAGTTCCAATGGAAAGTAGGTGTGCAGACTTGTCTCTTGAAAGAAAAACACCACTGAATATCACTGTAGGTGTATTATTTTCCTTTCAGATGTAATTCTGGTATACTGCTATCCTAAAACCATCATTACCAGAATTCCGGAGTGTCCTTACGGATGGGAGGTTAATCAGCTGGCACTTGGAGGCATTTGCTACAATGGGATCCATGATTCAGGATATTACCAATTCACAATCCCGGATCTGTCACCTAAAAACAAATCATACTGTGGGACACTGTCAGAGGTAAGACTATCAAGATCAACATTTCTGAGCTGGACTCAGAAATTGGCTGGACTCACTTGAGAGAGTCCCATCTGCTTCAGCTTGGAATAGGCTTTAAGTACTTATGGGAGGAGCAGGCAGACACCAGTATCAGGGAGAAGGAAGAATCAAATAGCTGTGCTTTTGATTAACTTTTGATTACAGGCAAAATACTCACAGGCTTAGTGATATTAATTGTATGTTAGTCACCCATCTGCACCTGTATTACACAGGACATACATATACCTGCAGCAGAGAATATAAAGAGCTACAAAACCATGTTCTCTTGGGGATGGTGTTTGTCACCAGATTGAGTCTTCACATTTCAAAGTACTAAGTTGTTCCTGATGCCTCAAAGATTCACTCCTATCTACATTTCTGTCTTGCCATCCACAGTTCAAGAACCCTGTGTATCACTTCTACAACTCCATCATTTCCAATGACACCTCAGTAATTGTGAAGAGCCAGCCTGTGAATTACTCATTCACCTGCACATACAATGCCAACTACCTGGTGAACCAGGCTGCCTTTGACCAAAGGTATGTCCTCTTCTGGGAGCACACCTCATCCCATTTTCAGCACCACACCTCACTCATACAGAAACTTGGTTATGTCCCCAGGGTTGCCACCGTCCATGTGAAGAATGGAAGCTCTGGCTCATTCGAAAGTCAGTTGTCTCTCAACTTCTACTCTGTAAGTGCTTTTGCCACTCAGCTTTTCGCCTTCACCTTCCACAAGCTTCAGCCTAAAAGCTGGGGAAAAAAGGGCTGCTGCTGCTGACTTTTATGTGTCATGGAGCACATCATTAGCCTGGAACAGATAATTACAGTGGGGTTTGCAGGGGTCCTTGTTTCTGCTGATTAACAGATATATAGTTAAACTGAAGGGAACAGACACATGCCAGCTGTTCTTTTAATACCTCCAAATCAGGCAGACTTTTCTGCTGAGAGGTGTATTTCTAACATGCTGACAGGTTTTATAAGAAAAAGCAAAACTTGTTAGTTGTCCCACCCAAAGAGCAGCATGTATCTGCAGGCACTGCTGCTATCATGTAGCCTCTGTAGATACTACATAGATAGCTCCATGTATTTCTCTTGCTACCTGGTCCTCTCACCTGACAGGTGTTTCATGTTCCCCAGAGCAATCTAGTACAAGGTAGATTGATGTCAATCTCCCTTCCCACACCCTGCATTTTGGGCACCAATTGATCACTAAACATTTTGACGGCCCCATGAAAGCCCATGGGGTCTTTTGTACTGATACATGGCACACTGGTAGTATATGCTGGCAAGGCCTGAGGATGTATCACACTGTTCCTATCAACTCCTGACAGAATGGCTGCAAAAACAACTAACAGACAGTGAGCAATAGATTTTTGGTACTTTTTCTCTTTTTGGCCAAATGACTCTTTTGTTCTAATGGCCATGGAGCTCCCAGGAGTTAAGAAGCGAGTGGCTGAACTGTACTAATACATTTTCTCACTGAGCACAAGTGCAGAACAAGCTCAGAAAGCTAATAGATCACTTTTTAAATTCTGTTCGTATTTTCACTGGGGAAAAAAGTTAATTTCAAATGTTTTTTTCTTGGCAAAATGGAAATAAAAGATTTATTTCCCCTCACTATTAATCTCTGCTGCTGCCTGGCACAGCCCTCTGCCTCTGGTGTGCCATGCTTCCAGGTGCTTCATATGCCCATTTCCTCACCCAGAAGCAGCACCCAAGCTGTGATATAACCCAGTGGAACCATTTCAGTCTCACCTGCCCTTTAATCTGTGACACACCATTAACAGGAAAGGTCTGTGATGCAGCATGAGAGGCTGGAGCCTAAATGGAAATCATTTCTTCAACACTGAAACCTGACACGAAGAAAAGCAAAATAGTACCCTAAACCAGTGCAGAGCACTAAATCACATTCAACTCATTTTAGCGCAAGGACTGATAAGTGTTTTGTGACAGCACTTCTGCAAGTTCTCTCCTTTGGGAGAAATCTTTGGCTAAATGAGAATGCCTCAGGGCACTCAAAAGCCATGGGTCACTAATCTAAACACAGCTTTGAGCCTTAACTTCAGTGCAGCCAATCAATCAGATGTTGCAGTGGGAGTACTGTCGTGCCTCACAGCCACCTTGCTGTGTAGGTGAGGCAAGGTACATAAGAAAATCAGTACCAGGGAACTGAGCAAGAACAGCAGGGAAAGAGAGTCCAACAGCTCCAGAACTACACATAGCTGAATCGTGCTGTGTAGATTTAACTAAGCAAGCCAGTGTTTTGACTAAACATGTTACTCTTTATGTAGTGCTGGTGCTAGCTTTGCTATGATCTTATGCAATAAAAAGCAGCAGCATATAAAGTAGGTGCTTCAGTGTATTTGAAACCAAATTTTCTCACCTGAGCACCACACACTGTGCTACTTTCAGCAGGTTGGTGTTTTAGTGAGTGAATGGCTATAGCTGGCAGAGCTCCTTCTGCACACTCGTGCCCCCTCAGTTCTCACCATTCTGGCCACCGCAAGTATAAATCAGAGTGCTGAACCTTTGCATACAGGCACATGATTTCTGCTTGTATTCATTCCTTTTTGCCCAACATGTGCCCATCTCCCAATCCCATTCCCATTCCATACAGTCATCTCCAGTGTATCACTCCCACCAGCTTCCCCCACCATCTCTGGTGTACAGCAGCAAAAAGCTTCCCACCCATGCTGTGATATAACACATACCACAACCTAAACAGCATCAAATTCTGTCACTTATTATCATTATAAGCCAAACATTAACAGAAAGATTTTTAAACACTATCTTGAGCTTGCAATAGTCCTACCACTACGTGTAGAGTTTAAAGCTTGCAAGTAGTAAGAACCCAGACTTTTGGAATCCATTGCTCTAGAGCTTCAGAAGTTGCCCCTTGCCTTTGCTTTGCATGTTACTAGTAATGTATGATGCCTTTCTCTTTGTCTTTCAAAGAATGCCAAGTTTACAAGTGTAAAAGAAGCCCCTTTCGTTGTTGAGACATCAGAAATTGGTTCTGACATATTTGCTGGAGTGGAAGCTAAAGGCTTAAGTGACAGGTAGGCAAGGGAATGAATAACAATTAATAAATTGGCAATCAGGAACTTCCTTGCTAATCTGGGGTTTGTGTCTCCCCAGGTTCAAAGTTGTTCTCAACAACTGCTGGGCAACTCCCTCCTCAGAGTATTTCTACCAGATCCACTGGCCTCTGATCACCAAGGGGTAGGTGCTGGTGGGACCCCAGGGGAGCACCTCTGCCCAGCCCAGCCCTGAGGATGACAAAAAGTGGGAGCTGGGAGATGAGGGGGCAAAAGAGAAGCTGGCCCACAGCAGGGCAAATGCATCCATCAGACTGCGACCTCAGGAAATGTTTCACTGAGGCCATGTAGGCTCTGACACTGCTTCTCCATGCACAACACAGGTGTGCCACAGACTACTCCATCCTTGTGCATGAGAATGGGAAAACCAACCGGGCAACGTTCCAGTTCAACGCTTTCCGATTCCGTAACATCCCCAAGCTGTCCAAGGTCTGGCTGCACTGCGAGACGCACGTCTGTGACAGCGAGAAGTTCTCCTGCCCGGTGGTAAGGCCTCCCTCCCAGAGAAACACACAGTGCTAAATTTAGACAGAGGATGTTGAGACCTTCCTGAGGGCACGTCAGGTACCCAGCCAGTGCCAGAGCTTTCAATAGATGGAGCCACCGCCATGGGTGAACCTGAGTGGCCAGTCCTGCATCCCGACGTCTGTCATGCCACAGACGCCGCATGCAACATTGGGCTACTTGTTTAAATGTATTGAGAAATAACACAGCACTTTAAAAACTCAGTTCTTGGCAACATCCCAGGCTACAGTCCTGTCTGACGAATGGCTACAGTTAAACACAAGCCTGGAAAATGGGGAAAGTAGAGCTTTTTCCATGTTACCAATTATCTCTGTGCTGAGGGCACCCTGGGTGCAGTGGGAGAGCCTGGCTCAGAGCTAGTCAAACAAAACCTCCCCCCTATCCTGCAGTTATGTTACTGCTCTTGCAGCCGTTTTATTATGCATGAAATGCATAAATTGTCACGGGAGCAGGACGTGAGGTGTAAGAGTAGGTTCCTGTGACCGCAGGTGGGAATGCGGTGGGGGGCTCTATGGACATGTTATTTAGTCAGGGGGTGCACTCTGCTTGCACCAACTGATGCAAGGGAAAGGGCTACTAAATTGTCTTCGTTTAAAGACTTCTCTCTCCCTTCTTCACTAAGTCAGGGCTTTGCTATTCTTTCTCTCATGCAATGAATGTGTCATTGCAATAAAATGAAGTCAAATTTTATTTAACTTGAAACGAAAGCCCAAAATACCCCTTGGCTGACATACTGTCATTCCAGCAACAAATATTTCTTGCTGGAGAAGAGAAAGCATCACTCCTGGTGAAACCAACTTTTCTCTCTAAACCCTTTCTCAATCCAGGAGCCAAATTAAGATAGCAGTTCATTACCCAGCCTCAGCACTAAGCAGGGGACACTGATTTGTACAAAACCTGCACGTTTGATACAATTGCATTGTTAGAAATTCTAAGTTTCAAAAGCAAAAGAAAAAACTCTGGTCTTAGATTTTGTTGGTTGTTTTTAAAGATTTCTTTGACTTTTTATCCAGGTACTGACCAAGGGTAAAAGAAAACACAAAACCAGTACTCGATATCTGCCTTTCTGACAGCACTGCCAAACATCTACACCATCCTTTCAGACACAGGAGGGAATTCTTTCCTAGCCCTCCAGCACAAGATAATTGCTCGATCAGGCTAACATCCCTTGAGTCCACTTCTAACTCAAAAATGCAGCTGGTGGTCTGCTGCAATTAAGGTTGAACCAAGCTGGGGGTCTATGCTTGCAAGCAACTCATAACCAGAATAACCACATGCTGAGCTTGTTAAAAAAAAAAAAAAAGCCCATAGCTGGGGATCTGCAAAGGTCAAGGGACGGACAAGGACCTTTAATCTGTAGAGCACTGTCTCCAATACAGACCTTGTCAGCTGTGACAGGCATCATTAGTGCTGGACATGAGATGATCTGTATGGAAGGGATTTGGTGATTCCTGTTTCTACCCAATGGGCAACAATTATAATTACCAATAAACAACAGAAGCCTTCACAGAGGTCACAGGTTAAATAGATGAAGCTTCCTTTGTGACAGGAGTTTTGTTTAAGGCAGGGTAGAAAAGAGGACCTGGGAATAAGCTAGCAGACTCCCATCTGGGCTCCTGCCATCTCACAACTGAAAAAAACACACTGACAGTCACTGTAAGGGCTGTGGCACACCAAAATCCTCAGAAAATGTACTGTAAAGACTCTCCTTAAATCTATCCTGCACCAAAAAAACCAACAATAATTATAGGGAAAAAAAATCCCTAGAAAATATGCAGCAACACTGACACAGATTTAATTTCCTTGGTTGGAAAAACTAGAATTGGGTTTGGATTTTTAAATTATTTTCATTTTTTTTTGGTACACATGGCTTTCTCTCTGATCTCTTAGACGTGCGACAGACGAAAGCAGCGCATGGAACAAACCGGAGGTGTTTTAGTGGCTGAGATCACCGTACGCAGTAAGTGGCTGGGTGTCTGGGGTGTTTTGCCTTTGGGAAGCAATGAAGCTGGGAGACACCCGTGGCTCCCAGCACAGAAGCAAGCAGAGGGAAGCTGGTCCCCTCCAGGCTCAGGGCCCTGGCTGAAGAGCTCAGTGAAACTCTCCTCACTTATGAAGTGAGTAAAGGAACCCATTTGGCATTAATGATAAATGGTCAAACCACTTACACGCCAAGTTAGCAATGTAAACTCTGCTCACCTGCATCTGACCTCAGCAACAGCCCAACAAGTTCTGATAGATTGCACAGGAGCAGGAGAGAGGTCAGGCTTAGGAGCAGCAGAACAGCTTTTCTTTATACTGTGGGTTAGTACTTCAGCATATTCATAACTCTGGTAGGTTAACCCTTCGTGCCTATCCTCCTCCTGATATGCAAATTGAACTGCAATCAGGTTTTCCCAACGTCTGTTTCCTCCAACTGCTGCCTCCCAGAGGCACCAGGAACTTCTCTCTGAGCTGGCTTAATCTGCGGATCCAACACACCTTTTGAAAAACGTCCTTGGGATAAGGTATGCCTAAATCATGTTTTCACTGAAGCCCTTTAGACCAGTTCATCAATTACAGCCACACTAACCTGAAAGTTGATTTAAAATTACAAATACACATAGAGCAGCATTATTTCAATTCACTATGTTGCATCAGTAAGAAAACCCATCGATTTTAAAAGATAAAAGAACTGAGGATCTTTTTATAGCTTCAGACAGTAAAGCCAAGAGGAAGAAATATCCAGAATTTCAAAATGTGGCAAATGTTATCTGTTCTGCTTTTACAAAGCACTCTGGTGCACTTTGCCCTATTTTAAACAAGCCATCTCAATGTTATCTTTTTCTCTTATTTTATACAGGCAAAGGTTTATCCAGATTTTACACACTCTCAGGTAAATAGCAAAGTATGGCAATGAAAATATCAATCCCAGACATGGATTTTGAGTGACTCTGTCAACATAAACCCCATAGCTCAAAGAAAGACTTGGTAAATTTGACAGAAAGGGAAATATATCAAAATTAAGTTTTATTTCTCAGGGTTAATCACTTTGTTTTCTTCCTTGTGGCACATCCCTCACTCTGGACAATAAAGTCATACCAATAACTTCCAATGTTAAACATCACTTTCTCTTATTTTCACACCTTTTTCCCAGAAAGGAACAAACATGTTTCAGTGGGTTAACAGAGATGCCTGAAAGCATTTCTACTTGGAGATGGTTTGAAAAAGGTCTTTCAAAGCCTGTTTGTTAAAACTTGATATGGTGACAGAGCCACATTAAGGGCATGGAGTTACATTGATGGGAGTGGGAAGAGAATGTGAAAGGCAGCTGACAGTGAAGTACTCACATCTAGTCTGTCTTTCTCTTGCAGATATCATCTTCCACCTACTCTTTGCCATTGGATTTTGTGCTGTTTTACTATAAAACACAGCCCAGCTGTGTTTCTTAACTTTTCCCACTCCTGTTTGGACTGGACTACTTTACTAAAGATGTTTATTTTACAAAGAAAAAAATGAAAGTCACAAAAAGTCCTTGTGCACCATTTTACCAGATCAATAAAACATTCCATGAGCTTTGTGCCTCGAATAATGGAGAATCCCAAAGCAAACTTGCCTCTCCCCAGCCTCTGCAGCCATTTTAAACTAGTGAAAACACAAAGGTTATGTGTTCTACTGGTGCCTCCTTTTAAAGAGTTGTGATGTCAACAGTACTTGTTTCTATAAGGAACATAGGGATATGCAAACTCAGCATTTTTCAATGCCAAATTTTCTTTCAGGGTCCCCCTTCTCTGTCAGTCTCAATGTGGTACCAAACTCCCCTCCAGGCCTGGTCTTGCAAGGTCCTAGCTTGATCCGTGAAGCCTTTGGACAAGACAAAAACTAACCTAACTTGTCAAGGATGGGAGAAAAGGATGTCTTTTTATGTAGCAATAGTTAGAATTAATTACTTGCCATTTCTTTCTGGCTTCTTAGCATTGTTGGTATTGATTGGTTGGGTTAAGTAGAGTACAACACATGCTGCAGTAGGTACAACACTGTTAGCAGTAGGATGTCTTGCTGACTGGACAGGCTTAGCACTGGATAGCTGCATGACATGGATGCAAATTAAGCACACCTGAGACTGGAAAACAAGCTAATGAGCTTTATACTTCCTTGAAGACATAGCTGGTGTCAGATACAACAGGGTCCAGGTGTTAGCTCTGTACCTGAGTAACAACAGCTCTTAAACAGCAAGAGGAAATCACTAGAAAGGGGAACCATAATTTCTAAAGAGTAGGAAATATCAGGACATGAAACAATTTCTCAGCAAGAGTGATGGTAGGTTATTTACTTGAAGTAATTACACAATTCTTGAAAGTGTAAGAAACACTCCTAGGCCTTTTCCATGAAACTTTCAGGATCCTAAAAGTGAAGGAGAGAAGAATGACTACAGCTGTTACACTTCCCATTAGTGAACACAGTGGGTATTCCTGTGTCTGTACATACTGCAACATAAGCACATTATAGAATTTTTGCTATTGTTTTTAGAGAGGTAACCTCATGAATAATCCTAATAAATTTAGGATTTTAAGCTCATTGTTCTTTTCAAAACCTCACTGTTATAAAGTATAGCTATAATATGCACACATTACAGCCACAGTTTTCAAATACACACAGATCCCTCTTACCATGGACTCTATTTGCTCCTCCAGGTGTAACCTCAGCCCATACGTATTTATAAGTAATTAAGAAAAATAAAGCTGTTTAGAAGCTGGAACCATAGCAGACAGCATACACCTTGGCAGCCTGCAGAAAAACGGTGTGTTCTGCTGGTATGCATTTAGCCATTACAAACAACAGAGGGCACTCTCTGGACAGAATTGTCTGATTTAAACACACCAGCGTTAGAGCTGTCACTTCGAAGTGGATCTATCACTCTAAAGCAATTCTTAGTGGTACAAATCTCTGAAGCAGAACAGAGTTATTGAGTGTCCTGTGCACTGCAGGACATTTTGATAAGAGACACTGGCCCTGCAGGGTTTTCTCCCCCATTTGCTGCTTTGCCCCTCTTTCCCTTTCCCTCCTCCCACTAACACCCCGAGTTTCAACACCTCCCACCAAGTGGCTTTACCTCTTCAAATTCTTGTCCTTGCCAAACCAGATTAACTCACTGGCTTCTTCTCCAAAGTCTGCTTCTTTTGCCTTGCCTTTGCTACAGTCACTGCTCTGATACAACAGCTATTTTTTGCGGAAAGCCTTGAACTGTGTTTCCTTGGTAGGTTGATTAGTTTTCTTCCTGATTACGCAATAAGTGTTGCTTTGGAACAAACCTTACAGGATTGCAGAAGCTGTGAAGTGTGCCTGTGAATTCCAATTCCCAGGCCGCCTCCCTGCCCAATGTGGGATGGAGCCTCTGGGCATACATATCTCCTGTATGTGTTACCGTGCTGGGTGAGGCTCATGTGGCCAGCAAGCTGTGGTTGCAGGAGGGGTAAAGCTCTATTACCAATCCAGATCTCGATCACCATCTCCCTACAGTCCAAAAATAGTTTATTGCTAAAAACAAACAAAAACAACTGAAAAAGAGCTCTCAGAGATGACTGTGAAAATATCTGTCTGCCAGAGAAAGCAGCAATGTAAGAACAGGTTTCAGCTCCAGAAGTGAGCCACTTACTGTTTCTTAAGGAAGCACAAGTTCTCCACCCTAAACAGCTTGCATTAAAAATAGGGACTATAATTCACCTTCATTTTTCCTAACCTGCATATGGCTCATCACTATTTATTCTGCTAAATACTATTTATGTTGCCAGTATCAGAAAATGCAGTGGTTGCAAAAAGCTTTAGCACAATCTATATCTTGATAGACTTCATTTAGGGCATAAAGATGCTTGCCTTGATCTTTGCATCTGAAAGTCCAAATCAAGGCTGGTGATAGAGACATAGGGAAAGGAAGGTTAGTTAGTGGGGACACTGATAATCTGTTTAGAATACAACACTTGTATTCCCAAAGATTGCAGTTCAGTTTTGTCAAAATTCTTCTTCCTAGTTGGATGAACACTGAAGAGGTGTGAGTTTTTACACACTTCCCTTCACACAGTTTGGCATTGCAATGCTGAAGCACGAGGCCACTGAGGTCATGGCAAGAAGTAGGAGAGAAATGAACACACACAGATTTCAAGATGATAACAAAACAGGTTTTGGCACAGTAGTGCCAGTAGAGTGACACACATTTACACAGTGTTTTGTTCATTAAAGGTAGGTCACTTCTCACTTGTGAATGGCAAACACCATTAACCTGGGTGCCCTTTGTTTTACAATCACTGCAGATGCAAGTAAGGATTAAGAAGGTCCAACAGAAACTGGCACTGAAAGAGTGAGTCAAATCTAACACAAATCCTCAGAATTACAAAACATCAATCATGCCACCTATGCAAGCTGGTACCTTCCATCCTTGACGCTCTATATTTAGTGTCCCCAAACAAGTAGTGCTGTGGCACTATGATTCCTTCCACTTCTACCACCTCAGGTCCAATAGTGAAAAAGAAGGAACAGGCTCTGAGACTGTCAAGTCAGAATGATATGCCTTATACCCTGTGCTGGGTTTCCACAATTTCAAATCCAAATCCAAGAATGAATCCTCAGTAGCTGGTTAACAGAGGATAAACAATTGATTCTGCTGCAGAGATGCCAGACTAGGCCAGACCTGATATGCCCACCTAGTGCACTCCCTGTCAGCTCAGCACTGAAGGAGTGAAGCCACATCAGGGCTGCAAGCCTTTCTGTACGGGGACCTCAACTTTAGCACAACAAGGTAAACATTGCATACGCTGCCAGGATTGGCAATACATTACACAATATAAACAAAGGCAACGTCTCAGATCCAGATAGCATGTAGAGAAAATCTGTCTTAATTCTAATTTAAATACCAAAATAATCTCTTTATTCTGTAAAACCATAGCATTTTGTTTAAATGCCTCAGTCAGGGACAAGGAACAACACTACCTGTCTCAGAATAGTATCATAAGAACCATGACTTAATACGTACAAAACACATCATAGAGGTACATAGCCTGTATTAGCAGTGAACCTCCTCACATCACTCTGAAGATCAAATCTTTTCAAGCTATCTCCATTCAAAGGGCAGCTGTCACTCACAGGTGTAGAGGAAAAAATAGCTATTGATTGATTGGACCCCACAGCCCTTTCATGTAGCACATCATTGTGGCCCTGCAAAGGTCAAGTCCAGTGCTTCAGAGGGATAAACAGTAATTCTTGCAGCCAGGCACTCAAGGGGGAGCCTAGTGTCCTGGCTCTCTCAGAAGCTGCATTGCACCCTGAAGCATAGATCAGCCTGCCTTCCAATACATTGTTCTTTACTTTGTTGTTACAAGGAAAACCTAGTGCACATCTTGTGTCTCAGCCTGCTCTTCAAAAGCAATTATGCTAGACATGTGCCAGTCCTAAACTCTAGGTGAAATGTTAAATTCTCCGACACAAAGCCCTGGCTGCAATGCAAACAGCCGCTCTGTGATACAACCAGTCTCCAGCCTTCCCAGACTGCTTCCCACACTGAGCAGCCTGTGTCTCCCCTCCTGCTCAATTTTCTCCGCATGTGGCTTCATCCACAGCACCCTCCTCCCACAGACTGGCTCCCTCTGGGCAGTCACACACTCTGACACAAAACATTATGGAAAGGATCCCACTCACCTGCTCTGATTGGGAAATATCAGCATTTTTCTTCTGGCAGCAAACACAACAACACATGTCAAACTCCTAAGACACAGATTGAGAATATCTATAATATTGACTTCACTTTAAAAAGGCAATTAAGTTACAATAGCACAGACTTGTCTGTAACGTGACCCTGAAATACACTTTGAAAGACCTTGCAGGTTTAAATTGCATTCTGCTTCTCTCTAAGCACATTCAGCAGAGTCCAAATGACACAGTACTGCATGGTGGGAAGTTGGGCCTGTAGATCCTATTTCCCATGGAGTGCTAAAGCTGAGGTCTAACACTAAAGCAGAGGTCTTATCACTGTGAAATGTTTGCACATTCATCTGAACTATAAATTTACATGGTGATTAATAAGCCTGATAAGAGCATTCTGAGCTCTTGTCATTGCCTCCATACCCAACGTTCTGTGCTAGAACCTTTTGGTGAATATCTCAAAGTACTATAAAAACAGTAACTGGTTAATCTGGAAAATTTAATCTTCCCCTTACAAAGTGAGAAAAACTGAGGCAGAAAGAATTAAGTGAGCAGGTCACAGCAGAGGGGCACATCAAAATACTCCTCATTCCAGTCAAAGGGAATGTTACCAGAATAACAGAAAGAGTCATCAAGGAAAAATAATCAGATCTGATACTTCTGAGGATGAATTATGAATTGAAAAAACATGCAAATTTTGCATTTATTCTATCTGTATTGGAAAAAGAAATTCCACATATACAGAAAATCAAGACAACAAATTTAAGTGTTCTGATACACAATGTACCTGGTGACCCACAGTAACAAATCCCAAGCACCCATAGCAAACATAAGGTAAAACTCAAAAGTTAATCACCTAGAAGGAAGTTTACACCAACACTTGTGACAGGTGTGCCACCATGCCTCAGCGGGTGGCAATTCTTACCCTCTGGTGTACCCAGACCTCCAGCCCCAGCTCACAACCAGCCAGACTTGGGTTGTTTGCCTGTGTGAATGCCAATAATGCAGTTTCAGTTTCTTTCTGGGAATATGGCCTGTCTTGAAAGCAATCACAGCACTTGGGAATTTCACGCACATAATAGGTATTTCTTCAATGTGGCTGATCCCACTGCAGACAGACAGGCTGGTAGCTGTCATCTGAGTATCACCAGTGCTTTCTACCTTTAGCAACAAAAAGAGTGCAACTATTCTTACTGCATGTCCTAGATGTGGAGTGCAAATAAATCTGAATCTTCAACCCTGCAGTGACTATTTTCAAACATTAAA
>VZRW01011313.1:329678-387544 GCA_013398125.1 Aegotheles bennettii | reverse complement strand
AACAAAAATGCTTTGAAATTCCTGGATCGATGGTCCTTCACTGGACTAAACTGAAATTTTATTCATTCTTTTTTTTTCCTAGGAGAGATCTTCAACCATTTCACAACTTTCTTTGGCAGATCAGGAAACAGGTTTCCTCCTCACAGATTATGAAACTGCATTTCCCTACTGAATTATTCTAGCAGAGGTCCTTCTCCAAGGCCAGTAGAAGAATCACAATGAAAGCTTTGCTATTTCATGACTACTTGCTCAATAGCCAGGAAGTGCCAAACACCATGTGTTTCAAGGACATTACAGAAGAGGCTGTACAGGTCACTCAGGACACTGACCACCTGAAGGGGTATGTGGAGAGAACATAAGTTGCAGCTCCACCAATCAATGAGGTGCTTTCTTCAGTGAAGCTGGAAAAGAGAAGGAAAAAGGATCATCTGTTTTGCAACCACTCTTTCTTGTTCTCCATTTCCTTCATTTGTTCTGATTTGTTTTGGAAATAGGCAGGAGTTACTGAAAGCATTTTCCAAAACTTCAGTAAGAATCAAGTACAGCAATTCATGGAGATCACTGCCCACCATGCTGACTAATATTGCCTTCCTAATTCTTCCCCTGCATCCTCCATCAACTTTTGTTTCTCATTTTCAAGCATGTTAGATCAACACTTTGGTCAGCTGCACATTTGTACAGTGTCAGTCAAAAAAACCCAAACAACATTAATGACAAGAGCTCATCTATCTGCCTTTTCTCTGCCATCAAATGTACCAGTCCCTCCAAATGATCAACATATTTTTCCAGTTTGCTCACCATGCTGTCCCCTTAGGTGCCTACTGGGGCATATAAAACAAGGTCACATTTGTTTATCACCTGGTGCCAAGCAACACAGCATATTGTGTATAGTTTAGGTGGCTGAATTTCATGGCAAGAGAGGGAATGACTTGTCTGTTCCATATTCCAGGTCTTTTCATGAGGTGCCATAGTTGGATCATGCTTGGGTCCTCCTATCAGATTCTCTGCAGAATCTACATACGTTGCTAATTATGTAGTCATTTCTCACACTAGTTTAAAGAGATAGCTTGCTGAGGGAAATGATTTACCCATCTGGCATAATTTAACGCTGGCCTCACTGGCGCAGAACAAAGGTTCATCAAACTCAAAAGCCTCCCTCTGACAGTAACCACCAGAACCTGCTTACAGAAAGTGCAAAACCAACAGAACACGTACACAGCGAATGTCAGGGTTCCCTGTAACAACTATTGTCACCTATCGTTATCTTGCAAGACACAAAGCTGTAGGCTTGCATCCTGGCCAAATTCTAGCAGATTATTATATAATAAAATACTGAGATATTGAAAGAAATAAAATATGTATTTTATATATTTTATCTTTTTAGATTATTTTGAGGTTTTATATATGTAGCAAGATTAATGTGACCTATTTTGCTTCGAGAAGAGACTAGACAAACTTTTAAAATGAGAAGGAAGAGTATGGACCACAGATACAGAAAACTAAACAGGAGGCACTCTGTCACCTGTAGTGCCTGAAGCAACTAAAGTCTCTATTAAAAAAAAAAGGGGGGGGGGCGGCTAGCTTACTATTTGCCTAATTAGTATAACATCTGGTTTAAACTCAATATTAAGCATCTTCATTTCCTGCTCTAAACCACCGAACACTGTCATTGTGGGCTGTTAAGCAACTACTATTTCCCTTCTCTACAACAGCCACATTTGAGTAGGAAACAAACTGCACGCTTCACATGGTCTACAAAACACTCTTGATATCTGTTGGGTGAAAGGTACAACCTATTTGTGTTAATAAGCCTTTCACAAGTGAGCAAAACTCACCCTTGCTCCTCTTGACCACTTTTTCACAGAGAAGAAAATAAGTCTCTATATTTTCATTTTGACAACCTCTTAACATGGTGATGATCCTTGCATTGCACTTTTCCACAAACACTAGGATGGCTGTAAGGATGAATCCTTGATTCTGTTGATAATCTCTGAACACAATAAGTATGATTCATCATGATCCCAGGTCCCCATATGGACCTTTACTATTTTAGTATTACCCGTATTTGATTGAAAATGTGTAAAACAAGAAAAGAGATGGGTCCTTCCCATAAAGGGTTCCAGCTCCCCATTTGGGAAAGCTTCCAGTTTGAGGATTGCATGTAACCAGGGAACCAGTAGTAATCAGTGCCAGAACTTACACAAATAAGAACATAAAATAAGGAGAAATTCTCTTATAAATATGCAATGCACAGGAAGATATCATGTGAATACTTTAGATACACTGAAGAGAAAGAGTGACCATGATTTCTGAAACAGACATAAAACTGCCCAGGAGTTTTGCTGAGCTGCTTGAAATTTTGGGCATGATAGAAGTGGAGTGGCCCATGTGGTTATTTTTTTTTTGGTAATTAAGTTTACAATCAGTGATAGTATCTCCATCTAGCATTAGAAATCCAATAGAGGAATTACTTAGTAAGCTTAGGCAAGTTCTATAATCTTGTACAATATTTATCAAAAGGTTAAAACACATACAAGTCTTCAAATATGAAAGGTGACATCTTTAGTAAGCAGATAGATACATTACTGTGACTATACTCCCCTCAGGCATTTGATATTTCAATGCAAATACAGTAAACATAGCTCTTTCAGGATGTAAATACACAATTCCAAAAGAAACTGTTTGAAAAGATAGTTCAAAACAAGCGATATAACAATCTAGCAGCACTGGCTTCAGGAATCCTTACTAGCTCCCTTCTCCATCCAGCAAACTTTCCCATCAGCCTACACAGTATCATGGTTCTGCCTCATCTGCCAGTGATTCGGGCCACAGGCTGATCTCTGTGCTAGTGCCTAAATCCAGCCAAGTGGTACCTACGAACAGACCCAGACATGATTTGTCCTACAAACAGAATAAAAAGAACAAATAGGAAACCTAAATCCTAGGAAGGATATAGCAGCACCCACAGAATGCTACAGAAGTTTGTTTTAGGTGTAACTTTAAATTTAAGGTCCTAATAGACCAAAAGAAGACAGGTGTTGGGGATCCAGGCAAGGCGATGTGTCCGGGATCCAGGTGAAGCTAGATGATGTATTCCCAAGATGGCAGCAAGCTGCCCCGGAGCGCTGGGTGCGCAGAGCTTGCCTCCCTTCCCAGCACTCAATGTTCTTGCTGGTATCGTAGGTTGAGTAGTTTCTCAAACTCCAACTCACAGAGCACATCCTGCTCCTTCCCCCAGTGCTCAGGCACTGAAGGTACTCTGGTGCCTCAAGCCCTGCCTTTTATGGTCCACCCCCCTTGTTAGGCCATTAGCTTTATTATTACCAAACAATTAACACCTGAGTATGATGACCAGGAGTGCTGCTCTGTCAATCAACAATCAGGTAGCCCTCTGGTCATCCTCTACAACAGGGGAAGGAAAAATGGAGTACTCATAAGGAGAAGCTCTAGAAAGGTGAACTTTACACTCCAACAACCAGAATTAACCACAAAACAAGAGCAAACTTGTTCAGGTAACCACAGGGGAACAAGGAGGTTAGACATGAGGTCTGTTCAACGGCAGGATGACAATTCTCTTGCTATAGTTTTGCCATTGCAGCTCTCTATTTGTGGTCGGACATTAAAAGCAGTGCTATGCCCCAGGGCACTGTCACTCAAACACCAAGCATATATCCATGATCAGTTTTCCACCTCAAGAGTGAAATAAGGTCCTCATTCCTTTGTAATTGTCACCTGAAGGTTGGACATAATTTACCAAAATATTTCCAGTTGATGGCATTTCTTAACATCTTACAGTTTATAAAAATATCAGGATTAAGATTTTCTTTTATCAGTTATTTCTAGGTACAGGGAAGTGGAGCAAGGCACTATTGCAGCATAACACGGTTAGTGCAGCAGCACACCGTCAGCTTACTTTGCTGTCATGTAATCCTTGGCAGCACTTCAGCACCTTTGCACCATTTTGGCAGCAGAGAGCCACTGTGAAACTGGTTTGATCAGTGCATGGGGAGTCTGTGAGGTGTGGTGTTACCTGGGCTCAGCTGGAGCTGCCCCCCTTGCCCTGGCTTACCTAGAGAGGTTTTCAGTGGAGGGGCTTAAAACCTCTGAAAATCAGCCTGAAGGATTGCCTGGTGATGATTGTGAAGCTGGACCAGAGGACATCTTTGACAAGATTGGTTTAATCTCTTGGCTAATCTTAAACTTGCTCACAAATCTACATGCCCTGACTTTCAGGGCTCCTAATTAAACAAGCAGGTTCAACTTTATTTTGGTGACCAACTCTGGAAGACACTAACTTCAATTTATGGCTCAATCCTCCTACGCCTTAGTTCCCAACTCACACTCTCCTCCCTTTCTCTCCCCTCATCTTTTTTTTTAATGTGATTGTGCACTCCACAAACTTCCATTAATTAACATTTATAAAAAGTCATTGTCATCTTTGAAAAGAGCAATGCTTTCCTCATTCCACAAAGTACCTGACAGTTCAGTTCTTGTGTCTCTTAAACATACTCACTTGTAGCTGAAGTTCGGCAATATTCTTTATGAAGCCCACAAAATGGCCAGCCTTCAGGAGGAAAGCCATCTAGCCAGCTGACAGAAGCAATTTATTTTGTTGGACTGCAGGCAGATGCAGGCAGCTATTTAAGTATTCATTTCTACTGTCTTTTTTCTCTTGTTTTTACTTTTCTGTCACAAATTGCAGGGGACACACACATCAAACTGCTCTGTCATTGTTCAGCTGCAATAAAAGTAACATCCTAATTATAGGTACCCAAAGGACTGATATTTCACTGCAAGTTATTTTGGGGTTATTTTAGAAATGCATGATCATAACAGCCCTGCTCCTGTTGAAACCAACTAGATCCAAGCCTGCCTAGGGAAGATCTGCTGTTGAATCAGTTCAAGCTCCAGTTACACCAAAACCTTTCCACAAGCTATGGCACAGACAACAGAGCTGCTTTCATGACACACCATCTCAAATGTGGCACTTTCCAGGCTGGTGAAGAAGCAACCATACCTCTTCCTCCATCAACTGCTACTCTTTTGTGATAAAGACCTTGTGGTATCTATTGGGGGTGATGTCGCTGAGGCATCTGTGCTCCCTGAACTGAATGCTCTTCAGCCCCCAGCAAAGTCCAGAGAAGGCATTAAAGCAGCTTTCAGGATAGGACTTGCTTTTCTGACCCTTGTACTGGCTTTTTTGCTGGTCCTTAGGAACCAAAGGGGATTTCAGTGGGACTTGGGACAGGACAGACAGTGGAGTAATTACATCACTTTACAAAAGGTGCATTGTGCTTGTGCACATTCAAAAAAAAAATAGGAAGCATATGCCAAGGGAGGTGAGCATCCTAGCAGCCTGCCTAGGATGTACAGCTCCTGTTCTTGTGCCACATCTCTTCTTTCTGCTCAGTCACCTTTCTAAATGTGTTTTCTTTCTCCAGAGCAGCTGAGCTAATGAGCTTGGTCAAGGTATGACCTTTGCGCTCCTATTCCCAACGTTGGACTAAATTAGGTCATTCTTCACCAAATATTGTAGACCTGCCTAGAGTCTTCAAGCAAGGCTTTGTAATTCGATGAAAAAGACCCAGCACAGACAGATCCTCTGCTTATTAGTGGAGGGAAGAACAACAGACATTCAAAAAAATAATTTTCCTAGAATGCCAGGAATGGGGCAGCCTGCATCTTGGCTGGTGAACTGTCTGAACCTCGTGGACCTGGCACTAAGCCAGCAATCAGTGACGCTGCTGCAGTTGCTCAGATTGTCAAATTATTGCACCTTACTCAGCTTCTGCTGCCTGCCTACCCTCAAGCAGTACCTCTCCCTAACCCAGCAACCTCTTAGTGACCTGGAGTTAAAAGGCAAACCAAAGGGTTATCCTGAGAAGTGTCTAAGGTAACCAGGTCATTTTGTCAGAACTGCCTGGATCTGATCTCAACCTCATTTAGTGAGGGTCAAAAGAGTACATTCAGCTACCACCTGAAAATACAGCTATAGCTGGTACATGCTGACAAGTTCTGCAACCACCCCTCCAGGTACAACCTGCTTAACTCCAATTGTAGGGGAAATCGCCTCACTCAATGCTTACCATACTAATGGATTTTATTACAGTTTCAGATTAGCAACAAGTGCTCTTAGATTTCAGATATCCTTCACATCATTTAACTTTTTTTTAATTTTTTTTTTAATAGCTCCATGATTTAACATTTCCTTTACAGGCATGGCATGCAGCAGGACTGCTTGACGCAGGCAGGAGGAGTAAGCACATACCTTAATTGACAAACCTAAACCAAAGTGCAACAAAAATGCAGCTCTAGAGATGCTGCCTGGGTATTTGCCAAATCATTTCCAGTACATTTAAATTTCAGTAAATGTCCTAAATGCAGCTGTGATTCCAGATGATAATTACTAATTGAAAATCCACATCTAAACCTTGCTAGTATCATTTTTCAAGTAGGAACAAAAATATGCCTAGAGAAGTCCTACATGACTGTTACACTGAGTTTGGGATTTCTTAGTCCCTGGGGACTGAAAACCACACACAGGTGCCTGAAAACCAGAAACAATGCCTGTCCTCTGGCATGAAATTAGTAACTCCACCATTTAATCCAAACAATCGCCTGGAAAAGGCTAGAAATGAAGGTCAGCTCACTGGTGGGTTGTGAGAACTGTAATGCATTAGTTTATTTGTTGAATTTCTCCTATTGACCAACAAGTATGTAATAAAAAAGTTAAGTAAGACTTACTGTATTGTTGCTTATCTTAAACTATTCGACAAGAGTCAAGTTCCCATTTAGCAGATATGTTTAACTTCTAGCATAATAGACCTCACATCTGAAGAACTGCAGATTAAAACAATGACTGCAAGGGTGGGGGGGAAGTGAAGAAGCACAGAGTCATTTCCCTTCCAGTTTGTCACTGAACGGAGCTACTGACCAGTACTAATATTACGTGAATTGAATTTGTCACCATATAGCAAACACTTCTGTACAGAAGTCAACCACAGGTGTGTCCTTAGAAAGCCTACTGGGCTGGAATTGAGTAGATAAACATGCATTGCTCACTGAATATCAGTTGGCTGCTGATCAGTTAAAGAACTTGTGGTGACAGAAAACAAAGTGCTTTGTGGCATCTGGAAACTGCCACCAATATTTTACTCATTAATGAAGTAAAGTGTCTGCAGGTACTTTTCATGCAAGAAGATTGCCAGCCACAGACTTCTTTTTGCTGTACAGAAAAATAATTTCTTCCAGAATATCAAACCAAATTTATCAAGTGCTAGAAAAATCCCTGTGAAAAGCATTCTGTTGAGTGATGGTGGGTAACAACCTAAACCAGCACACAAATATCTGCAAACAAGACATCAGTGACAATTAAAGATAACAAGAAACAGCTTCATTCATCCTCTCATATTCTCTCTCCTCTCCTTTTGTGGAGGAAAACTCATTTTCAAAATTAAATATTTTACTACAAAGCTACAAAATATTTATTAACACACCTTTTTTCTCCCAGCAGTGTTGTGTTAAAAATCCTGAGCATCATCAGTATCTTGTAATTTAGCAGCTTCCAGTTACACAAGAGAGCATTTTCCCATCTTTAAAAAAAAGGAGGAGAGTATTTCTCCCTCTCTCAAAACTGTGGGACTTTTCAAGAAAAAAAAAAGTCAATTCTCCATTTTTTTCCCCAAATTTCTGAAAAAGTGAGAATTTTCCACCCATCCTCCCCCACCCCAGCTCAGGGTAAATATCCCAGTTTCTACGCCCACAATTAG
The DNA here is from genome assembly GCA_013398125.1 of Aegotheles bennettii. Classification (NCBI taxonomy): domain Eukaryota; kingdom Metazoa; phylum Chordata; class Aves; order Caprimulgiformes; family Aegothelidae; genus Aegotheles; species Aegotheles bennettii. Next base: position 379,775 of record VZRW01011313.1, on the reverse strand, counting down.
TGACAATATTTATCAAAATCCAGCACCAGAGAGTCCAGGAGTAACTGCCACCTCCAGAGCTCTCCCAAAGAAGAGACACATGTACAGGCTTTATTTCTATTACTTCAGGGTCTGGAGAATGCAGGTGGGAGGGGAGACCACCTCATTACAGTGAGCATTAACACATGATGATAAGCAGGGATGGTTTGAGCCCTACACAAACGGGTGAGTGTGCTGGTTTTAGCTGGGACAGAGTTCATTTTCTTCATAGTGGCTGGTATGGGGCTATGTTTTGGATTTGTAATAAAAAGTGTTGATAACACACAGATGTTTTTGTTACTGCTGAGCAATCCTTACACAGAGTCAGGGCCTTTTCTGCTTCTCGCACCACCCCAACTGACCAAAGGGATATTCCATGCCATATAAAGCTGGGGGCAGAAGGAAGGGGAGGGGGACATTCAGAGTGACACTGTTTGTCTTTCCAAGTAACCATTATGTATGATGGAGCCCAGCTTTCCTGGAGATGGCTGAACAGCTTCCTGCTGGGGGGAAAGTGGTGAATTAATTCCTCGTTTTGCTTTGCTTGCATGTGTGGCTTTTGCTTTACCTATTAAACTGTCTTTATCTCAACCCATGAGTTTTCTCACTTTTCTGGTTCTCTCCAGTGGGTAGTGGGGGCAGTGAGTGAGCAGCTGTGTGGGGGTTAGTTGCCGACTGGGTTAAACCATGACAGTGAGTCACAGTTGGCAACAGAGTGCCCCAGAAAAGCCCAGGAAGACCAGCACAGACTCCTTTCCTGCTCCACTCTGGAAACCAGCAGCCTGGCAGGTAGGCACACTTCACCTAACATTCTTCATGAACCCATCTCTAGCACTGATCAACTTTCTAACCACAAACCCCCAACATTGGGGCAATTAATAAAATACAGTTTCTGCCTTCTCCTCTTCCATTGATTCATTCTGACCTGGTGCTGAACAGCCTGACGGGTGGAGAAAGATAGTTTTCTTCTTTCTTTCCAATCTTTTGCTTTTACATGTATTTTCTGGCTTGTGTCACTTTTCGTGCACTTCAGGAAGGACAGAAAGTTACTGTTCTGATTTGCAGTGTCCTGTCAAAGTACTGAATGTGCAGTCACGTAATGTCATGTGTGGGTGTGATTTAGGTCAGAGTTTATTATATTCCTAGCTTTATATGTGAACACTTTTCTCCTCCCCTCCCCCCAGGTAAGAGCAAAATGCTTAATCTACAGTAAGCAGAGCAAAGTCCTTCTCCTGCCCAGTTAGGATACATCAAGCAAAGGGGAAAGCAGCATATGCTATCAGCATGGTCTTGGGGCCAAGTACACATAGCACCAGCAAGTAGTCTGTCAAAAGATCATTTATTTGTATGTAATTTGCCTAGCTAGACTCAATGGCCTGTGTCTGGGCTGTCTATTGGTGCAATATAGAATTATATGTCTTTATAAGGTAACATGACAGAAGATAATATATACATATTTCAAAGATGACGTGAGTTTGGAAACTATGTAAGAGACAGACCTTTGGTGATCACAGCTTCCACAAACCATGCACTTGGCTAGATCCACACAGCAGATTCCTACAGAGCTCAGATGCAGACTGCTATGAAATGGTCCTGAGTACAGACATCCTAATCAGAGATATTCAAACAACTGGATCAGATATCCATTTAGATTCAGAGTTTTGCTTTGTGTGGATTAATTGTGTTTGGTACACAGTAATTCTTCACTGAAGGTTCTGACTTATGCTACACTACTGAAGTGTGTAACATAATAAGTCCATAAAAGAAATTGTGAAGAGGATGATTGCAGTATTAGTCACAATAGCAGTTTTCAATATTCACTAACAGCACAATACCTGATCTGTATTCTAGCATAGAGAGGAACATTTTGTGTTTATAAAGCCTCACACTCTTTCTGTAAGATCATCCTTTAAACGGCTAACAGTAAGGATGGAGTCCACACAGCTTTGAAAGCACTACAGTCTTTGGGAATCACATGTATCCTCAAGAACTGACAGCCTTTGACCAAGTGTTTATTGCACACTTGAATATTAACCATAACAAACTTGGATGTATATCTTTACTGCTAAAACCCAAGTATACACTAGGGAAACAATGATAGTATAAAAGACAAGTACTGTGCATCACACTCCTTTCTTATCTTGTAAGAATTCTTCCCAGGTAAGAAAGGCTATGAGAAAAATTCTGATAAAGCCAAGCTAACTTGTACTTATTTTTGCTTCCTTAATGCATTCTTGCTAACACTTTGCAAGAATACCACTGACAGAGAAAAAAAAACCTATTTAAAATGAAACTTACTCCCAGCAGCAGTATACATACTTTACATTTTCCTGGTGAAGAGTTGCATCTTTTGTGTTGTTTGTGAGCTTAGCAGCAACGGTGACATTGACTGATCTGCTTTTCCTCAGAGGTCCACAATTCATCTACTTACTCCTACACAGCAACTTCAGGTGAACGTCCAAGTAATGCAGCAGAGGTCCAGCCAGAGGATGTTTCTAAAGCATCTAATCACTGTAGAGGGGACACAATTTTGACAGAAGTGTCAGAGAAAGACATTGTCCAGCTTTGCTGTCTGATCATACCCAAACATAGGGATATTTTAGTCAGGAGGCCAAAAAAAGTACCATGAAGATAGTGACAAGAAGATGGCCTTTTATTTTGTGCCTGAAAATAGAAGGCAGACGTTATCCTGTAGTGCAACTCTGAATTGTTCTATAGTCTCCACTAATCACAACTGCAATTGGCTTCTGCTTTTCATCTCATAGATCTGTTTGGCTTCCTTGGTTCCCCACAGATTTCAGTTGTTTTCATGCTTCATAGTACCATAATCAAGTTCCAAGAGAAATCTCAGACTATTATCTAATACAGTTGCCATACAGCGGAAAAATTACCAAACATGGCATAAATCATAAAATTGTAATTTTGTATTTTACAGGACAAATTCATACCCAGAGTAAATCCATTGATCCAGGTATTTCTCTAGCTCTTCAGTTAAGTTCTTCAAGAATTTGGAGCAAACCAAAATATAGATGTTAGAGCCCAAATTTTGGAGACTTTCATAGGTATGGTATTACTAGATTTGGACTATTCTTCAAAACCTCAACTCCAGAGACTTTATCCTTGAGAAAACCTTGTAAGGCTGATTTTTCATTTTTATGTCATTGATGATATCATAACTGAAGTAGTTAATCAGCCGAGTACATTGGGAAGTACCCAGCCAAAGAATGCAGTTTAAAAGCATGTAAATTTTCATTTTTTACAGTTATGGCATAAAAGAACAAAATTAGAGAGGAGGATTTCCTGATTTATCTCTATTTTTATCTACATGGTTCAAAGCCTGTTTTTCTCAGGAACATGTGATTATTACTTCTCCAACTGCTGATATATAATGGCCAAACCCCCTTTCTCTCTACTCTCCACCCACAAAGCTGCCTTCAGTTTTCAATGTAAAGTTCTGACATATCAGCTCCAAAAAGTACAAGCAATTTGCAGATTACTATTGGCCTGTGAAAACATCTGTTCCATAGGAGCTGCGATTAGATGCACTAATAGCATTGCCAAACATCTGTGAGCTTCACAGTATAGTTGAGCACCCACATAACTAGTTCACATGATGAAAGCTAATCTCAGGGAAGACCAGGGGAAGAAAACATCTCACTGCTATCAGACTGGATTTCATAACAAAACCCAGAGATCCAATAATCTTTATGTTAGGAAGATAATCCTTACCCTCCACAACTCCACCTACAATACAGACAAATATCTCCTTATTCAGAGAGCAATTTTATCAGTAAAAAGCTGTCCTATAGACTGTCCACCTCACTACTGCTCATGAAAGAAAGTCTGCCAGTCAGCACTATGTACAGGTGAACCAATAAAGTTTGCTTTTAAACCTTGTGATTCTGTTACCTGGTGGCATTCTTGTACCTTCAGTGACAAACATGAGCCAGTGTCTTCAGCCGTTAGGAAAGTGCAATTGCTCACACCACCCTATGCCCTGTGGCAGGGCTGAGGTTTACTGCTGTTATCCTTGGGTAGGATACAGTAAAGGAAATCCACTCCAGAGCAGCAAACAATATCAATGAGGCTTTGGGGCTTCTCAGACCTAAAGACAGAGACCTTCCCTTTGATGGTTCACACAGGCAAAGTCTAAACACCCTGCAATATAATTCAGTGGTTTATGAACTCTACATTTTCACCTATTGCATGGTGTTATGCCCTATGGAACATCCTATCTTTTTCATAGCAACATCTCCTTTAGCTTTTTTTCCTACCCTTTAAATAGTAGGAAATGTGACTACTTTCCCATTTTTAAATCAAGAAGAAATGGATGTCTTCAATACTGTGACAGTTTGACGAAGATTTCCACAGAGCACTTGTTAAGCTCTAGAAAAAAAGCAATAGTTTTGTTTTTTCCCAGGTCTTTAACCCACATATACTTGTCTAACTTCCTCTATCAAAACTTTGCTGTTTTGTATATTATTGGAATACCTAAATCAAAGACCAAATTTCAATGTTTTTGGCCTAACATTCACACTGGAAGGAACCATTTTGAAACTGCAGAGCTTTCAGCATTGTCATGGGATGCAACAGAGGACAGTGATTAAAAACAGAGGACAGACAGAAGTAACTATATAGGATCATGTGTTACCTAAGTAACTCTTATGCAATCAGCAATAAATAATTTTTTTCTTATCATGTGTCTCTGTATCAAGATTTAGATCCAGTAATTCAAAGGGGCTGAACAAGTTTTATCCTTAAGTAGTCTCTGATAAAAAACAAACAAACAAAAAAAGCCAAACCCCAAACAAAACCAAAAACCTAAAGCAAAAAACCCAATCATTTGGCTCGGAAAAAGAAGGTCAGTAAGAAATGATAACAAGTAATCAACAAAAATGTTGCAAGATGAAGGCTAACCAGTCTTCCACAGAAGCAAGTCATGCTGTTTGCACTGACCCTGTGACAGTACAGAGAACTGAAACCTGAGCAGGAGCCTCGCAGGGTAGCAGCATTAGCTGCTCTTGGACATTCTCTATCTGGACTCAGTAGAAAAGCTTATTAAAACTACAGCAAGATCCCTGAGAGCAAAGAGCCACAGCCCACACTTCAATAAAGTATAACAATCTCTGCAGCAACAGGCAACTGCTCAAGCTTCAGGCCACGCAAACTGGGGGAGAAATGAGAGGGACTTCCCCCAGCCTCTAGTAGAAATCCACCTAATTGGCAATCACTTAAATGCATTGTCTTAGGATGACTGGAACGAATAATCACAAGGGCTCTCTGGATGAAAAGGTTATTTACTTCTTCAATTTCAAACTCTCTTTTAACTCCGTGCAGTGAATCGCCATTAGAAAATTTTCAAGGTCTGAAAAGCATGGGGAAACTGCACTGTAAAAGTGGCTTCATTGAGAAAATCCTTTTCCAAATCATAACAATTTAATGGGAAAAATCTATTTCAGACTGAAATTCTTCTTCACCATATAGATCTATAGCAAACCTATATCATTTGCTATAGATCTTTGAAGCCAGACTTGGGGTGGTCTTGTAATCCCATTAAAACATACCACTAACAGACTAGAAAACCAGTTGGTAGACAGTGTCCCATTAAAACAGTGTTTTCAGGTTTGTATGCTTGTGAGTAGGCTGGGTAAATCACTAAGGTGAATGCATTGCATTAAAAACAAGTTGTTATTATTAAATGAGGGTGTAGCTGCCACAGTATAAAAGACAGTTGAGCAAGCAGACTGAACAGCAAAGAGCGAGAAGCTAACAACAGTGCTAAGGAGATTACAGAAACAACAACTGATATTCTACTGAATGAGGTGAGTGACTGAAGACAAAAAAACTAAATAAAAAAAAAATCATTGCTTGCTTTGTCCACTTCTTGGACAAAGGTACTTAGATGATGTTAATAGCTCCCTGCTGACACAGAGTTAAGACTTCAATTATATTGTTGATCTCTTCTCTCTTCTGTGACACAATGCATGTTCTGATCTTCCATACTAAACTCATTAAAAGATGCTAGGATAATTTTATGGTTTTATGTATGAGGAGTATCTTCTATAGGATACCTAGTTCCACATACCAGTCTTGACTAACTGCTACTTGTTTTGTGCATTTGCATTTTGATCACTTGTTTTGTGCATTTGCACTTTGGAGCTGGATATGGGAAAAAGAAAGGGAATGGAGAAGGAAAAATAAGAAATCCTAAGTTCTTAAGTCTTATGAAAATTATTTTATATATGGAAACCTGTGAAATAATGAATCACTGTATACTGGTATGTATTTTTGAAGAGCATGTGGGCTTACTGCAAGACTGGAAGAAAGCAAACAGCACTGCAATCCACAAGAAAAAAAGAAGGAGGATCCCAGCAACATCATGGATGCTAATCTTTTTCTAAATACGAAGTAGTACTAAAGAATATAAACTACACCAGTGACTCCATAGAACTAAGCGAAGCCATCAGCTACAGTGCCTGGATACACCTCCTCAGACAGATAAACATCATAGGTTTGGGGTTTTTTTGGATTATTTTTAAAGAAACATGGATTGCAAAATTTGGAGATCAAGAGAATGCAAATTAGATGCAATTTATCTGGTTGTTACAGAATTGTTTCCTAATACATCTTCTTGCAAAAACTTACACACACACACACACAAAAATAATAATTTAAAAGCACCAGTATGCATCGCTTTTGAAAGAAATAGAAGAGAAGGAAAGTAAAGAAAGATTCATCGTTTCCAGCACTTGGCAGAATCTCTGGAGCCCTGGGTCCTCCAGCTTTGTTGGGAGGCTGAAGTCAAACATCTTCTACATTAGTTTCTGTTCTACCTTTTGAATATGAGACCCTCTCCCTACAGCTAGTCAACAAGCCAGGATCAGGGTGAATTACTCTAATTAATGGCATTACTTACACGAAAGGTATTACAACAATATGTGGGTGTTTAAGTATGGTATGTGACTGCATATCATGAGGAAGTGTTACAATGACCCGCACACCACACCATGGACTGAAACATGAGTAAGCTGGGGATCTCAGCACCCAGACAAGGACAAAAAAGGGTGTTACCACAAAACAGGTCTTTTTTGTGGAGTATACATTGTATGTGGAGCAGATACTGCTTACTATGTTCAAGCAGTTTTTAGTCTTTACAAAGGGGCTGAACAAACTAATGCTGTTCACATGTTCCTCTGTTATTCAGAATTATCTATCAAATACTTGCATTATTAATGATCCATCTATCACTGACGATGCTGATTCAACTTTTATAGAACTTATAGCATTTATTGCACTATCCTGCAATCAGAGAGACAGATTGCACTATATGATACAGACACAGGCCTTGCTTGGATGGCATAATTGCCTCAAGGAAGGTTTTAAGTTGGATGTTACCAGTTATAAACAGAGACTTAGTGTTGCAGGGATTTTTTTTCTAGCATTCACCTTCCTATTGCATAATTATACCAGGAAGCACCTTCTCTGGATTGCTATAGAGTGAGTCAAAATGCTCTGTTCAAAGTCATAGAAAATTCGGACATCCAGAGAAGCACAAGGTGCAGTCTTGGGGCAAACCATACTATGGAAGTTGTGTTTGAAAGGTTAAGAAAAGAGCAGGCTATGTGCCACTGAAGCAGCAACACCGAGGAGCTCTGAGTGGCCTTGAAGATAGTATCATCCCATGGTACAGAGATTAATCTTGGCAGTGCACTGTGCGGTGTGGATGAAATAGCTGCCTCAGGCTTAAAAGATGCCCCAGGCAGCATGAGCTAGTGCCTGCGTCCCAGGATGTACAAGACAGGGGCTGAAGACACAGTCTGATTCTGACTAGTTAAAGTATTTCTTAGATTTGTATTAACTGTGGCAAATCATACTGCAAAATACCCGAGCCTAGCTGGAAAGTGCCAGACACTGTGCTTCAGCATTTCAGGGAAAAAAAATGCAATTCTGTTCAGCTAAAACTGTCCTCTGGTTCTTTAAGATTTGCAAGATCCTCAAAGCAAAATAGAGCTCAGTCAGCTTTCTGAAACTTCTAGGGACAAAAGAAAACCCCTTCCCAACCAGCCGTAACACACTGGTCTCTTCTAGAAAACACCCTGAACAGAAATCAGCTCCTTGTAACACAGAATGATAGAGCTGACTGCAAAAAGCCTTTGGCAGCAACCACTGAGGGCTCAAGAGCTCAGTACAGCTGAAGAGCACTACTCGGCTGGGTTTGTTGTTAAGTGCTTTCCCTTCTGTCATTTGTTATAATTAACAGACAAACAAGCCCCCTTCCCTCCCACTTCCTAACAGAAAATACCAACCTCATAGCACAAGCAATATGCTTCAATATCTGGCACGGGCACAAAGCAATCCACATTAAAGGCAGGTCTCACCACAAGCGGATGAGAAGTCACAGGAGCACCATGTTAACACTGTGTTAAATAACACAAAAACTTACACAGAATCAGCAATCCTCAGCCTCCTCTCCACCCCATATTTCCCAGCTTCTTGTCACAAAGTCTCAACTCATTTTAGCAACTACCAGCAGGAGCACTGGAGTGTCACTAGAATTTCAGAATTTTTTACTGAGGGAGAAAGTATTTATCATGCTCCAAAATGTGTGCACTGCAATAACCTGTGAGCTCAGAGGCAGAAGAAACATATCAGAGGGGATAGAGTACCCCGATAAAATCCTCCTGGCTCCTCAGAGCAATTGCCTTCCCCCGATGCATTTCTCCAGAAAACCTTGGAAACGGAACACAGGATTTTTGCATTTACTGGAAAGCAGCAGTCAAACTGGGTCTTACCAAGGATGATGGATGCAAGCCTGAGTCAGATACTAGACAAGACCTTCTCGCATGCCAGCACTTCCCACTGAAATTGGGAAGACATTGGTCCAAGCACTATTCTCAAATAAAAGAACCTCAGAAGTGAAGGACTGGGGGAAGAAAAAAAAAGCAACCCACAGAATCACATACTCTACGTCAGCTGCTTTTAAACAATCTGGTGCAAAAGGGCTGAACCTAACAAGTGAAGGCATTAAGAGATTTCTTGGCACCACAAACACAATCAGCATAAACAAAAGCCAGGATAAAGTTACTTAAGGATGACTGGTCTGAAATGACTGTTGACACAATTTGGATAGCTAAGCCCCGCTTCTGGCTGCCATGTAGGTAGGAAGCATTCCAAGGTGCTTGAAATATCACAAGCTCAAAGGTGTCTGTCCCATTAACAAAGGCACTGGTGGCAAGATTCACCAGAGCAAGAGCTATTGCAGCAATGTAACAGAGAGGAGTCTTTCCTTGGCACCCAAGGGCACACTGAGACCACGCTGTCACCAAGGGGCAGTACACCTGAACCTCAGACACTACACTTTCTTATTCCTCTTCTTATTCTGCTGGCTCCAACTTCTTTGCCTGTCACCAGATTTTAATTAAATAGTCCTAATTAACCAGAGCATTTTGGTTTAATTGTTTCAATGGCATCCTGAGTTTGGACTCAATAAATATTGCAACTCAGGGCAGGTCAGATTTTACAACCTGTCATTTATTGTTTATCATACTTTAGTTGAAAAGAAAACAAATGGGTATATGGGATGCAGTATAACACCAATTGAGAGATGAGGCAAGTACCACTAGCAGCAAAGTGTGAGATTGCCTCAGTGTTTCTCTCGTTCATCTCTCTCCATCTAAGGCAGAAGTTGCATCATGTATAATTTAGGCAAAGTAGAAATTGTCTTCCTGGACAGAAAAATCTGGCAGGTGACAGGAGAGAATGAAGGCAATACTAGTTTTGGTTTTCTTGGGTTTTTTGTTTGTTTGTTTTACAAATATTTCCCTTGGTTCTCCAGTGAGAACTGAATGAATACATGCAGCCTTGTGAAGTAATGCACACACTCCCCTGCGCAGGGTGCCATTAGACATAACATGCATTCACATTTTATGCAAACTGATGGGTGGCTTAATTTGTTTTGAAACTGAATGCAACAAGAACAGCCAAAAAAGTTCCAAATTCTCCAGCAACCTAGGTAAACACCTTGAGTTACCAGCAAAAGATCCAGGAGAAGCAGTAGACGGCACTTGGTGCCCTCCATATTGCTCAGGGTACCAGCTGTGTCCTGCAGGAAGGGGCTACCAATGGCTTCTGCAAACATCTACAGGCATATTTTTCTGCCCAAATAATTTTCTTTGACCTTCAAACTTTTACATAATCAAAAGCTGACAGGTAGTCCAATACCACTGGTGACAAAGGTCATGAGACTGCCAAGGCAGAATAGGATGCTTGTCTCTTTACAGCCAGCATGAATTTGTTTTCTGTTCTTCTCCATTCTGTTTATTCTGTAATTTTTTTCCTCTTTCTGTCATTTTTTTTTCTTTTTAACAACCTTTTCAGCACTGCATATTGTTCATTGGACATCAGGAACAAATCCAGCATGGTTTACTAGCACAGTGACCAAGTCTCATTTTATCTTGTACACATGAAATATTCCACATGCTCTGAAACAGAAGATGTAACCCAAATAATCTATAGCTGGGCTTGCCCTGAATAGGCAGCTGACAAAACATGGTCATCTGCCCCAAATATGGCCTGAAATCTTCTAAGAGAAGTTTGCAACATGAACAGTAGGTCCTCTCCAAATAATCTGGGGTTGGGACATGGGTCTTGTGGTAACTCAGCAGTATATCAGTAGCCAGCTCAATGTGCTGCTGCGTAAGATCTAGTAGTGTTGTTAATCAAAGGTAACTAGATGATAGCAATTCAAACCACTAGGTCATAAAAGGTGTAGAATTTTATGTGATGCATATTGTCTTGAATTCATGTGCCATTAGACTCCTTGCAAGATGACCTGCAAGTTCAGGTCCTCTAACTCACCCCCTGCCCAAGCCACTATCAACTATGATTGGCACATACTTCTGCTGCCATCCTAACCCCAGAAAAATCTCTGATCTTGGAATGTATTTATTGCAGAGTCCTCTCTGTTTGTGGCAACTTAATTCTGAGAAACATGCTAGCTTAAAACAGAAGGGCCACTGAACAAAATGGAAATTCAAGTAAAATATCTGTGCTTAAGTGCTCATTATGGCAAGTCTGTTCAGTGACTTTTCATGACTTCCCACAGAGTAAAGTACCTTTTGAGAATTATATTTGCTGTAGGTAAACAAAAAAAGCATCAAATTCATCTCTTTGGCAAGTCTATTGCAGTGACTACAGTTTAATGCCATAGACGTGCATTAGAACATGTTACACATCCGTACATCATACACTGATTAATCAAATAGATAAAGTCATTTACTCACCTCATTTCAAACCCTTACTAAACATGACCCTGTGGTTATAACCTAGCCACAGGAAGTACTGATTGCCTGAATTTGAATATCACTACCTTTTTTTCTCCATGTATTTCCCTGAACTGCAACATAAACCTATATATTTTTAACCAATTTATTTTTTTTCAAGGTCAGTAGCTTCAACTGACACAAAACTGAATCTGACAATTCTTTATCTGCACAACTTTGAAAAGCCACATGTGCTATTGAAATTACCTCAAACACAGTCCCTAAATTTCTGAACGTACTTTTAGGCACCAAAACATAAGTGCTTTCATCAGTAATAAGGAAGTTCAACAAGAAACACAACTAAAGTTTAAATCCACAATTTAAAGCAAAGTCTCTTTTTATGATCTTGCATTACAATGATCTGAAAAGACATCTAAAATTTAGCTCCAGTGGTCTGTTTCAACAGATCTCTAAAGAAATATTTACAATTACTTTGGAAGTTAAAGACCATGCCAGTACTTACCAGACAGCATAATTCCTTGGTCTTCTATTTCCATGCAACTAATGAAGTCCATAGAATTAAATCACAAGAGCAGACACCTTATCTCAAAACAAGCCACACCTTGAACTTCCTATACTCAGCCCGGTCTTTAATTGGGACAAAGCCAACTCAGTTGAGGCTTGAGGACACGTAGAAAGAAAAGGTTTCATTATATTACAGGCATTCTGCATTGTTTCAATAACAATGTGTAAGCAGAAGATCTGCTGTATTTTAAAAGCTGCTTGTTAAAGCTGAGCTCTGTATAGGTTTACAATGGCACCTCATCAATATCAATGGCATTATCTCTAGTCTGGAAAAAAAAAAGAACCTCTATATTATACAATTTCTAAATTAGAGAAGAACCTCAAATCACATCAGAGCTTCTCAGAACACCAGAACAAGAACTGAACTCCAAGGCTTATCCTTTGTGTTAAGAAAGTGAACAGAAGAGGTTCACAACGTAACACATGAAAGACTGTAACAGGTATCTTAGCAAACCAATGTATTTACTCCGCCACCATTAGAGGCACAGTATCTTTAAAAAAACACAACAAATCATTGCTAGTTCTCTTGTTCAGCTAAATTAGTCAGGGTTTTGACACCGACAAATCAAACCTTCTTAGCAATCTATACTATAAATGGAATTTCTTTGTTTCAACAAAAGTTTAGCCACCTGAACAAGTTACAGCACAGTGATAACATTCCAAGTGGTCTTTAAATTTCCTCATCTAAATATCTTATGTCAGGTATGGCTCACTTTGAACATTAGCTCTTTTCTCTTTTATTAGTCCGCAGATCCAAAGTCTAAAGTCACTAAGAAAGATTTGCTCCATTTTTTTACTTCTAGTGTGAATGGTCAATAGTCAAGGTCTGTGTTCATAAGCTGCCATGTCTTCTTCTCTTGCCCACATTTCATCCTGGCAGTAGGGGAGGCTAAATACAGCAAGATGTTCAGGTAAATGCATAGGCAGAATAACAGAGCAGACTATGAAAACTGCTGAACAAATGAATTGGAAGCTTCAGTTCTTGGATCACGTCTCAGGATTGGATTTGAAAGTCCAGAGTTGATGCAGAAGCCAAGCTCTGCATGGAAACAGCAACAAACTTGTGTTGAGCTTCAGAATTTCAGCAGACTCTCAGCTTTGGCAGGCAGTTCTAATTTCCACAAGGAGTTAAATACCATGAAATCTTCAGTAGTTCCTGCAAGCTGGATCTAAGTTCATTTGTATCCATTGTATCTGCCCACTTCATGTTTGAGCAGCCTCCATTATGTTATTAACCTTTACAGAAGAAAAGACCTGATAATTTAATCTGTTCACAGACTTTCATCAGAGCCTTGCTGTCACAGCATTGCAACCAGTCAGAATGTGTGCTGGATGGCCTCCAGAGTTAACATGCAACACATGGCATTTAGTGCTTTGGAGACAGGAACAGCTTTACTTTGTTGGAGATTATGCAGAGACAGCTTCATTAATTTTTCTTCTATGATTCTTATCGGGTGGAACAGAAATTATCAATGCCAAATATTTTTTTGTGTCAGAGCTCAGAAAAACTAGTGTGTTGGGGACAAATTCTGATCCCAAATAGACCAATGTAAAATCCACAATATTACATAGTTTCCAGTCAAAATCAGTAGAATTATCTATCAGTTATTATGCTTAGAGTCAGCAAGTCAATATATAAATCAGATGCTTTTAGTGACTGATGCCAATTCATATCTTTGTGTATTTAACATCTACAATTATCTTAAAAATCTGTTTTGTCTGGTTTTAAAACCATAGACGTTTACTGGGACACACCACTTGAGCTCTGCATGAAGAGAGGAGAATGCATGATTGTCAACAGTAACACGGAAACAGCAAATTCAGTCAGATCATTCAGATCCTTCAATTTTATTGCAGCAGCTGCACCAGCCAACAAAAGTAGTGTGCAGCTGTTCTTGGGCACCACAGAGCAACTACAAATATTCAAATGTGCAATCTCATTAACTTAGCTAAACAGTATAACTACACACTCATCCCTCTTATACAAATGCTTTAACACAGCAAGAATGACTTGTAATATCCTGGCACCAAACTTTACTACTGTCAGGGCAATTATTGAGGCTGAAGGGTTAGAGTTTGTTTCATGTTTATCACTGAACAACCTATTGCATTTGAGTAGATTTCACAAGGCCAATAAAAAAAGGCTTCTTTTATGTTACCTAGAAGTGATTAAACTCCAGCGGTGTGTGGTAATGACCTTTAGCTCCACTCTTCACAGCTCAGACTGGTTGCACAACCTCAGCAAGAATCACTTTTAAACAGCGTTCAGGGATACTCCATAGCTGTATGTTCACTGGCAGGTATCTAAAATGTGCCCGTGAATCCTGCTGTCGGTAACGGAGCTGGAAGAAACACTCCTTTCAACTTCTTTTGCTCCTTTTTGGTGCATGTTCTTCATCATTCAAGTGTCAAGTGGATTGCATAAAGGGCAAACGATTAAATTGCTTATGTGATATAGGAAAGAATGTTAATGTAGCTAGTGATGCTTTAGTTAAGCACATAATATGGATCTAAACAGAGAAGGCAAACCATTGAGCTATTACCTATAAAAACTAGCAAAAGAAAATGTGGGTTATCACATGCTTAAAAACCACATGCATGTAGGCACTTCTGTCAAAAATTAATACTTTGAATAAACATTTTGAGCCATAACCTGCTCAGATTTCAAAAATTACTAGCTTGATACAATTCACAGACCCTCTGCTAGCCTACAGAGAATTCTTCATATAATTTGTCATCTGTTTTCTTTGTAATTTAATCTTGTAAAATTACCAACATTTTCATTAACTGAAACAGGTTTTTGCAATCTTATGAAAAAAAATTATGTGAGTAAGTCTGCCTCGAGCTCCTCTTTTTTGTAACTGGGACATAGGTGATGTTTCCACCGCTGACCTAGTCTGTTTTATGTAATTGGTCACATGTTTTGGTCACCAAGATCACAAACTATGGCATCACTCATTCAGAAACAATAAGGAACGCAAATAATGCACACAGACAAACCCTGCACTACAGAATGTAAGCCCATGTGTCTTCTAGGGCTTGTGGACGTGTTTTCTCACACCTGCTTTCAAAACAAACTGAAAAAAGGTTACTCATCATTAGCAATTCAGAAAGACTTGATCAAGAGCCCAGCCTACCCAGCTCAGAGATGGCACACTCGCTGCTCAGGGCTCCCAAAATGGTTTTTAATAGTGAACTAATCAGTGGTCTTCATTCATCGGGAAGCAACTATTCATGTGAAAGGTAACAGAACATCACAATTTGGATTATTTTGCTGTTCAAACAAGGTAAAAAGCCATGTACTTCATGTACCAAGGAGAAAGGGTGGAGAAGGAAAAGCAGTTACAGCTTTATGCATACAGCAAGCTCTAGTAATTGGCTTTGTTCCCTCCTCAAGTGACTCTGCTACGCTTCCCCCACCTCACATCAGTATATAAGAGGCATCTAGAAGCCAAAACCACAGATGGTGTCAGTCACTCTAACTCTTTTGAGATGATGAGGCAATATCCACTTACACTGAATGGGGTCTGCCCAACTACTATTCGTATCTGTTGCATACCTCATAACAGCATTAAATCAACTGCTTTGTTTCCCACACGCAAGATGCGCCACAGACTGGAGCCAAGGGGCTTGCACACTGGTATCATCTTTTTATGCCAACTTTGGAATCATCCCCCTCATTTTCTTTCATCCTCCTCAAACTGACATTTTCTAATAAACTTTGAAGAGATTGCAATCAGAAGGTCTAGGATGATGATTAGTGTTGGCACAGGTGCTTCCACTTTCATTCATGTCCACTGATACAGGCAGGTTCCCCCACCACAATCAAGAATACTTAAGACAATAAGTGAAAAGCGTTACTCTTCAAATATCATACAGGAGTTGAATTCCAGCACCAGCCAAACCAGGCCCGGATCAACAAAAGCTTCATGATCTTGACTAGTTCTGACAGTATTAAGTGAGAACTGAAAAGACGTTGGTATTTAGTCTTATATCTTGGATCATGAGGAGCAAACTTCTTCCAAAGATCACATCCACAGCCTTTGGAAGTGAAGCCAAGAAGCTCCACCTGCCAGCCCAGCCTGTGTACTTCACCTCACAGCTGAGTCTTTCTCAAGCAGTGTTAAGCACAACAGCTCTGTGACTCCCATTTCATCGGTGGAAGAAGAAAAAAAAATAAAATCAATCACTTAAATCCACACAAGAAATCTCTGACGAAGCAGGCTTAGCCTACTTGCCAGTCCAGCAAGCACAATAGCCTTTACACACTTTCTACAGAGAAGGTGCATCATGGTAAGGTAATCAGCACCCTGCACATCCCAGCTGCACCAAGTGCCCCTACCATAAAGGAGTGTGCTACTTCATGGACCACTTGCGCTGCAAAGGAAACCTATGCCTCACTGGTCAGACGTGATTAAGGAGAGGCCCCGACACAAAGCAGCAGGAAAAAATATCAGAACATGTTTGCTGGCTAAAGTGCAATCTAAGAGGCACCTTTTCTTAGTGGAACGAGACTTACTCAGTACCCCATGCATACTCCAGAGTAAATGGGAGTCCTATTAAAAACCCAAGACTGCAGGTTTTGCAGGGCTGGGGTTGGTTTTCAGAGTGTGGTGCTCTCTTCTAAAGCTGTTGTGCAAGAGTTGTATGTTTAACATTTGTAGCCAGCCAAAGTTGTTCTTTATATTTGATCAGGAATATTTTTTTTTTACCTTTGAACCTGTTGTAATGCAGGTTCAAAGGTTACGTGGGTGCAGTGTTGCCTGTTTATTAAAGCCACACACTGATGATTTGGGGCTTAGTCCTGCCACAGGAGCTGGGGAAGCACCAACCCTTGAACACCCACTTGGAGTTGTAAAGCAACAAAGGAAGCGAGCGGTAGTGGCCCTCCCACCCTCCTCCATCACTGAAGGAAGGTAAGCAAACCTCTCCTGATCTGAGCCTGTCTTTCCCAAGTGCTAGGCTTCCTGCTCCTGCAGAGAAGTACTGCAAGTGGGATAACAGCCTTCATTTGCTGCAATGCCTGCATCCAAAGCACTCTTCTCATCACACTGTGTGCTGTTACAGGCAACAGCTGCATAATTAGCTGCATGTTATTAAAGAAGTCTGGGCTCAGGGGTGGCATACAAAGAAATTGCAGCCTGAGCAAGTGATCACCTGAACACTCCCTGTTGCTATAGGCTGGCTGGAACTGGAAACCTGACTACTGTCCAGGCTGAAGCCATTTTCTTATCAGTTTGTTAGTTATGTCTGTTTAAAGATACAGTGCACAGAGTACCAGTGCCAGGCTCCCATTCATCTTTAAAGCAGAGTTCCAGAAACAGAAGAATCATTTGGTTCCACAGCATCACAGGCAGGTTTTGAAACCTTGTCAGCAAAAACTTGTTATACGCTAGGTCTTTTATATACACAAGCTTATTGGCAATATTTACTACAATAGGACCTTAATCCATAACTAAGAACACAGAAGCTGGCTGTAATACCTTTTTTAATGTTTTAAATGCAGAGATATTAGAGTATGGCACACCAGAGTGCTGCTATTGCCTTGGTACAACTGCTTGATGTAGCTATAGAGATGGAGCCTTCTCCAAGCTCTTGCTTGTGTACAGAGTTGCAGCTGTAATGAAGAAGATAGCAGAGACAAAGATTAACTAGAAATCAAGCTGCAAATAGGAACTGGCTCTTCCAAGTCCTAAGCCCATCGTCCTGCTCATACTGCCTTCTCTGAGGAACCCACTTATTCTCCAAGAAGATTATTTATGTCCCTGTGCAGTTACTCTACTTTACAAAATCCAGAAGGCTGCCCTTGAAAGTGTAGCAGAGCAGTAAAGAATTACTATTTTTCATAGCATTAAGAAAACAAACTGGAATCCAAAAACTCTTCAAATAGTGAGCCCACACTTCCTACAGACTCACAAAGTTTAGATCCGAGTCTTGAAGTGATAACAGAAAAACTGTACACTGAGCTAATGCTGCCCCTTCATTTATTTACATCCCTTGCTATTTGCTGTAGGTAGATTGAATGTTTTGGCATCTTTGGATAGCAAATGCTTGTGTTGTTCCAGGACCCTAAGGTTTATAATAAAAGCCTGTCATATCCATCCTTTATGCAAACCTTTTGTGATAATGGCAATAGAGGAAATAACAAACTCTCTATACATATGCTCTACCTACTGATCATCTTAATTTGTTAATGGATATGAAAGATGCAAGTGTACATTTTATATACAAGTACTAAAATAAGCACAGTTTGAGTTATCAATGACTCTGCTTTGCTTTATTCTTGGCAGAGAATTACTAGCAAAAAAATTGATTTGTGCCCCCTTTAAAAATGTGGGGCTTATTCAGAACATTCGAGGCAATATAATTAACTAGAAGTTTCAAAAATTGCATGTCACTTATACACACTGGGGAAAGAGTGCCAGCTGTATTCTAATTTATGAGCATTAAACAGAACCACTCATTAAGGAAAAGCTAACCGGCACAAGTTTTTTCTGTGTGCATCCCTTAATCCAATTTATGTTGGAGCTGTGAGCCTCACTGTGTCCAGGCAGTGCAGTGTAACCTGACCAGAGCAGGGACCTCCACATCACACCCTGGGCTACTGGCACACACTGGGCTACTGTGTTCTCTCACACCCACAGCCAAAGTCAGTGCATCTGAGATACAGATTATCACACACAGGGCAAATGCACTGCTTTTTCTCTTCCTCCTGAAAAAAACCAACAGCCTTCGGCCAGATGACTGAAGGAGAAAATCCTCAGAGAGGCCCTCAAAGAAGGTGATAATGGAGCTGACTGAGCTGGAAGCCTAGCCTTCTTTCTCTTCTCTGTAAGATACATTGCCTTTCTCTAAGCATAAGTAGACCCTGACTGGCACTATTAAAGCTGAAGCTCACAGCTTCACTTCAATGCCACAGAAGGATCTCTGGGTGAGCAAAGCCAAAGGCAGAGGAGTTTAATGCAGAACAAGCTATTTTCCTTTCATTTTCATCTAAAGCATGCAGCAAAATCAGTGCTTGAGCCTCAGCTTCCCTAAAAGTACATCTGCATTGCTAAATAATGCCACAATTACAGCATAAATTAGCTTCACCTGATTACCATAAAGTTTACAGCAGCAATAAAAATATAATTGCAATTAGTAGAGACCATGTGTTCTAGCAAGCCAAGGTCTAGCAAGCCAAGCCAGGTTGCATTCTGGATGAAAGTACAGTATGTTACTCCATCCCAGCTATAGTTAGTGTAGCTAAGCAGATTATTCTGAAATCATACAGCTTAGAAAAACTTTCAGATGGGCAAACTATTAAGTGGGCAAACAATTCCAGGATCTGAGGTCAAGGCAGAAAAGAAGAGAGGCAGGTAAAACTATTGTCTTCCTGCCCCTCCAGACCTGCTGCAAAATTGCAGTTATATCAGACAAGCATTGAATAAAAAAAGGGAAATGACAGCAGCTCTAAACTTTTAAACAAAGAAATACAACTGTAAAGTCATAAAGAAAATCCCTGTCATAGAAGGAAATGAAACTGAAGTCTGAAATGTGATTCACTGTTACCTTGTGCAAATAATTGCAGGTGTGCAAATCTATGCCTCAGCAGAAGAAACTACGTAAATTTGGGGGAAAAGCAAAACCAAACCCCCAAACCAACACAAAACATCAAAAACAAACATCTTACAGCAGTATGTAAGAAATACTGTATTCAAAGCATTTTGTTAGTATTACAAGCTACAAAGCTCTGCTCAGCTTAATGCACATGCAGCTATAAAGACATTACTATTTTTGAGAGTACAGCTTTATACACAGAGAAAAATGTAGCAAATAGATTATAAATAGCAAATTGTAATTATAAAATCAAAAGGTCTTGGCATACTTTTCACCTAGCTCTTCAGAAACATGCAAACTTCAAGCACTTTTCCTTAACAAACAAAAAAACCTCAACAACTTCCTCCATCCTTTTTTTTCTAACCAATCCAGTTCAGCCATGCAAGTTCCTCCCTTTTACAAGCTCCCTTCCCAGCATGCCTTTCTGCTTGCTGATGTATTTAAACCGGGAAGAGGGAACTAAGTGTAATTTTTAACATGAGTGTTAATTGGTGTTGGTTTGCTCCTGTGCTGGTAGGGCTCCCTTTTGCTTAAGGAAAAGAGTTTGGTTTCCCACTCCATCTGCACAATGGTAGGTGGTTTTCATTGCTGGTTCTCATCGCCGTGTTTGCTCTGGAGTACTTTCTGTATGAGTAATGAAATTCTACTTTTATTTGCTTTATAGCTTCCGAACTTGCTTGTTGTTACTCACATGGGCTTTACTATAACCTATGCACAAGTGCGGTGATTAGCTGCATAGTTCAAGATAATGACTTTGTCAGGAGCCCACTAGGAAAGAGAGCTATCAGTTAGATGTTAACCTTAGGCTTAGTGAAGTTTAGATATATGTTTGCTCTTTGCTCTTCATAATGCAAGTACTGTAATAATATATAGTGATAAAAGGTCTTTATAACTAGAAGGTTTTAGTGCTACCTTTTCTCTGTGTGGCTGTGTAAGACATCTGATGATGATATTCTAGCTCTCTTAGGAGTTCTATGTGAATTTACAAGTTGAATTTTAGTTCTAACTTTCTAGATCATGATTGTTGTGTCTAGAGATAATTTCCTATTAATGTAATGTTGATGCATGTATGTCTTGCAAGAATGTGATCCTGTATTACCTAATAGGATAAACAGTAACAGAACCCATTATTCTAACTATTTTCAGAACTTCAAAGGGCTAGTTGGACATGTTCTACCTTTCTGAGCAGGTAGTTTTCAAGGATAAAACTTCATATAAAAATGTATGAAAGCTTGGCTTTTCACTTTATCTGACAAAATGACTTTTCATACTAAGCAGTGTCATGGTGTCGTTGCCCTCCTGATAGAGGGACAGTAATACCAGACATAGTAAAATTCTTTATTAAAAAATGGCCTTTCAATTTAAGTATACTGAAAGCCTGTATTCAATAGGTTTTAACAGCAAGGTTCAGAAATAGCCTGTAACGTGTAGCCTGAAACCACAGAGCACTATACTTCCTGAAAGTAAGTTACTGAGGCCTCATTCTTTCCCACCCCCCAGCAGAGTGCTTCTCAGGCGAGATCAAAGGATACTTGAACTGTTTGGCTCTGACTCTCTTAAGAGGTACTCTGAAAGCAAAGCCTAACTAAAGTGTATCTTTGACTTAATGCAAGTTACTGTGGATTTTGCTTTGTGGTTTTTATGTGGCTCTGTTCAGCAGTTGCTGCTGAGCTTTTGCACTTTAGCTCCTCTCTGGATGCTAAAAGTTAGATGTTCATAAACCCTGCAGAACATAAGACTCCTCCTTGGTGTGCAGCTGGAAGAAGATGGGGTATAATGCTTTCAAGGAGTAAGAACTGGCACAGTGGCTGACATCTGCAGGATACCAGGCAAGAGCTGCACTGTGTAAGCAAATGTAAAGAGTGTGTTACTGGTGATTAACTAATTAGTGACCACAGTGTAGTTGGTTCTACTTTACTCAGCCTGCTTGGAAAGAGTCAATGTTACCTTACTATGCTGATCCACAAGTACTCATGATCACCCCCAAAAGCACCTGCAAGTTGTTTCTTAGGAAAACTTGAGACAAAGAATATAATTCTAGAAAACATTCTCCCAGGTAGCGCATGACTCTCATTTCTGAATTTCTGCAAGTATCAGAGGTTGCTTTGCTAACTGTAAAGAACTACTATGATGAAGGTGACACTGATTTCTTTCTTCAAACTTATGTGCTTGGTGGCACAAAGCTCAGTCACTTTGCAGTGGAGAGAATCTCCTGACTTGGACAGAGTAGTGAATAACTGTTTCATTCTTTCTAGCTAGGGAAGTAATTGCTGTAGGGGTTGAGGGGATACAGTAGAAATGAGAACATGTACTCCTGAACCCAAGGCTGTAAACGATATCACTGTAATCTCTTCTGATAAAAACTAAGCCTTTGCACTCCACAGCCTAGTGTATCTTATCCCTGACCATTGATCAGGGCAGACAACCTAAGTACACTTTAACTGTCTTATTGCACAAGAGGACTAACAGGTGGTTTGAGACATCCTGTGCATTTTTTATCTTTCTGGTCACTGGGAGTCGAGCCCTTCAAAACTCAGGGGTTTCAAGCTCTCCTCCACCCCTGGCCCCCTATACTTAAGAAAGCAGCTGGTGCTCAGACCTGCCCTACAGTGCAAGCTGGTGTCTCAAAAATGCCCTGGCTTTGTCTCATGCTGCACTGAGTTGAGTTTTCATGCAGTTGATGTGGATCAGGTATTATGTATGTGTAGGGCATTTGGATCTGTGGGTTGTAGTTACTTCACAGCACAGATCTAGTGTAGAGCTGTTTTTTCCCCATGAACAGAAAACTCTACCAGACTCCTTGTCTCTGATGGCTCTTCTGCTTCAAGGACATCAGGATTAAGTGGCTTTTGCAGGATACTAGAGTTGATTAACTATCAGTGACTTGGATTTGACAAGTAGTTCCAGTAGAGGCTCTAGGCACAGGAAACAACTGTCTTAGTGTTGGGAATTGAGATGAATTTGCTGGCAGGCTCTTGCCAAAGGCTGAGTAACACACCCTATACATTTTGATAGGAGTGGCTAGAGCCCATCTGAGGAAACACAGTTTGAAAGTAAAAGCAAAACACTGTCACTGTTTTATTCATAAAGCAGGGGAATAGAAAATAGCCTTTTAGATATGAAAAACACTTTGTGTATTGCAAACAAGATGTAGGTATTTGTGCTTTTATTAACACAATGCTAACTTCTGTGGCTTTAAGGGATGCTAGGCTTTTGATTCTCACATGTATAGTCTCATTCAGTGCTGTAAGCAGGCTAGTGAAGACAGTTACTAAAAAAAAGAACTGGAAGCAAATAAGCATACAATACTTCCCAGGCTTTAGAGATACACTTGTTAGCAGGTCTTTCTTTAAATTAAAAGTCCATTTGTCTTATACCTGAAAATCATCCTTGACTACCAATAGGGATGCTGGTTAGGTTACACTGGGATTAGACTACTGTTGGGTTTATCTTCTCTCTGCAAGATTGTGGAATCAATTCAGAATCTGAAATAAAAAGATTTGCTGCATTCAATCTTCTTCAGGCTTTTATCACACTTGATCAGATGATCTCTCTGGATGTCAGTGAATTCTCTGCTCCAAGCATCATTATCCTTCAGGGCCTGATGTTCAGATTTCCTAGATGTCTTGCCACAAACTGCCTTGTGTGTGAGTCAGTGAGGAGACAAGAATAGCCTGATGGGAAGATTTTCAGTGACTTACCTACTCTGCAAGGAGCATTTGGGGGTAGTGGATTCTCTGATACTTACCACAAAAAGGTCAGACAAGTGTCCTCTATTAATTTTCTGTCAAATAAGTCCATATAACAGACAGTAGGTATTTATGACAATTGAACTGATCTGTCTCATTAGGCAGTGTTAATGCTAATCAGTGTTGATAACTTGTAGTAGAGGACTAGGAGCTATAGACACGATCTGCAGTTCTGTTTATTACCTCTAGCATAATATTCTAAAGGCAATCAATTATTTCTGGTTTCTAGAAAATAGTTTTAAAATTACTATTAAAATGAGCACACTTCAGCCATTGAAACTGGTACAGCTGTAGAGGCATGTAGTCTCTTTGGTTGTCTGCATATAACTCTATTCTCTTAATGCTGGTTGAAAAATTTTATGTCCAGGGACAGTCATCTGAAGTGCACTGAGCACAAACTCCTTCTGGCCCGTGAAGACTGGAAAAGAGCCCAAGCTGACTGCTACTATCAAAATTCAGGGGAGTCACACATGAGTACTCTGGTACCCCTCTAAAAAGATGTAAGAATAGAAGTGCCAAGATCTAGTTTTGCCAACTTCTAGCAAGCTAAGCTTCCAGCATAAAAATGGTGCAAATATGATTTGCTCTGTCACTTGGATCTAGTAGTGGGCTCCGAGTTAGAGGAATAAAGTTTGTTTATCCAACTCATCTTCATGTTGGAGAGTTGAAGATGCATCTACCAAGCTGCCTCAGTGCTTGTGCTATAAAATAGCAACTTGTTCATGTTAACAAAAGATGGAGTGGCTGATTCATACCATAAACCAGATACTGTTTAATTACCTAAAAAAGAAAGCTGTTCACTAACTGCTGCAGTAGTGGGTTACAAGGCCAGATGTATAACTTGTGATGAGCAGCTAATTCCAAATTCACTTTATTAATAATCTTCAGTCTTTCAGAGCAGAACCTAAACTGTTAAGTGGCTTTCCCTGATTGTAGATTGATCAGTGGACCTGGTTTTAGGGGATTTTTTTAATCCAGTCTCGGGTTATAAAGGCCCAAAGGAAGGATGTGGAGATGGGTGATGTCTTGTGCTGCAGAAGGGGCAGGTTTGTGCTTCCTAGGTTTGATATGCCCAGTGACTGGAACTGTCAGTCAGTGAAACAGTGCCAAGGGCAGTTCCTGCTTTTCTTGCTGTAGCACATTTTTTTGGACTCTCAATACATGAAACCAAGGTCAGGAGTTTGAAGGTCACGTTCTAACTAAGGCTTAGAGTAGAAAAGAGGTCTCTAGGGAGACTCTAGAGAGTACCACCTCGAGGGAGTTAGTACCTTTCTGATATGTAGGTGGCATGCTTTTGGCAGCTTGGACTTGACAAGCCTATGAGGTACCCTTTCTTATCCAGATGCTGAGCAGGCAAAGCATGCCTTCTTTAACCAGAGAACATGCTAGGATTGCTAATTAGCACAGCCACTGGAAACTGAAAGCTACAAAACCGTAAAGCAGGTATGGGTAATCTAACTCTGGTCAGTCTGGGTTCAGAGACCCAAATTCTGACTCATAGACCTGGATGAATTTACCAACTGTTTGAAAAATACCTTCAACTTTCTTGGGATTATAGTTAAAGGGTAACTGTAGCCCATTGCTCCAGAATGCCTGGTATTCTTCTTGTACAGGGATTTAATTAGTTGCTAGCTGATATGCTGTCTACTAACTGGGTTCCCCTGTTTCTGTATGAAGGAATTTGAAAGGGTGTGGTTATTCATCTTGCAAAGTGTGATGTGTCATGTCCTGCATAGCTATTTAGATACTAGCAAAGATAAGCTGGTGAGATCTGAGTTGATTCAGGCAAAAAGCTAGATTTTTGTGCTAGATTTGTCTTGACCATACAGTCTGAAACATACCGTAACGCTTTAAAGTACCTGTTTCTAGGGAAGGAGGCTGAGGTAGATGTAGATGTCTCTGTCTCTTATAAGACCTTTTATAAGAAATCCTGCATTCTCAGTGCTTCCTTGTTCTTGAAGGAAGAGATTCTGGAAGATGGAGGCAGCAGAACTGCTTCTATATTTCCCAGCTAGACTTCCATTGCATGCACTGACTTCCAGGTCACCACTTCATAGTGGAAAGCAACTTTCACATTTTTGACTTGTGCTGTATCTCATGCTGAACACAGTCACTATCCAAAATACTTGTCCAGCATAAACCCTGATTTCCAGGAAGAGCAGCTGATCATGAAGATACTGCTTGTCCTGCAGACTTTTACATGTTTGTTACACCTATATATATTTTAGCAATACCCCCTCCTGTTGGACAGCTATAATATTGAGGAGTTTCCCACTTCTTCAGAAATCACTGAACTGTAGGCATTTTTTGATTATACTTAATTTGGGAAATAATATGCTTTTTTTCCCAGGCAGATTTTTACTCTTGAATAGAAGAAATTCATATCTGTTCCTTGTCTGACTTCATAAGGATTGAGCTTTTTGTGGAGGTGGATGCAGCATGGATTAAGATTTATGGGGACAGGTGATTTCAGATCTCTTAAGAGGCTTAAAGCATTGCATAAGCATGTTTCATTATTGTACCAGGACTCTTTAGGGACGAACTGCTGAAATGATATGTAGCCTTGCTTAACAAACTACTGAAGTAACCATGGCTCATAGGTAGTGAGTGCTTCTAACTCATGTCTACTAAACCTCCTGTTTGTTTCAGGTTCAACTCTGGCTCCACTGATCCAGCACGATGATCTGGATACTTCAAGTCTTGTTCTCACCGCTCCCAACACCAGCATTGATTAGTCTTATTGTATTTGGAGCAGGCATCTTCCTGTGGGTGATAAGCAGGCCAAAACCTGTCTTGCCTCCTGTTGACTTGAACAAGCAGTCAGTAGGAGTTGAGGTAATACTTACTCTGCTTGTGGGCAAGGACTGTTTTTGAGCTTAACCTGAATACTGACCTGCTCTGACTGTGGGTATCAGTGGAAACTCTCCTGTCTGATATACACAGCTTTCTCTCCCAGATGTACAGTGGAGAGAAGGGAAGACTTAAGACACTATACGAAACAGCTGCACTTGCCATCAGGATTAGGTGGGCTTTTTACCTGATGGCCTTGGCTGTCACTGACTTTTTTTCTGTATTTTAAATGCTTTGCATGAGCTTTGAGGTTGGTGTTAGACTACAATACTAGACTTCATGTAACTAGGCAAGTGGTAGCACTCAATCATAGTCAACGTCTCTCTAATAACCTGTAATTGCATATTAATCTAGGCCATCTAGAAAATTCCTCTGTGTATGACTGAGTAGGAAGGAAAATGAGACTGAGACTTCCCTAACAATGCAATGGCTGAGGAACAAATGACATTGCATCTGTTCTGCACTGTTTCATAACTATGCTCTGTTCCTAGGGAGGAGCCAGAAGAGGTGCACTCTTGACAGATAATAACCTACTTTCTTATTACTTTGAAGATGCTAAAACCTTGTATGAAGTTTTCCAGAGAGGTCTGCATGCTTCTGGTAAGCTTTGCATCCGCTAGTTAGTACTTGCCTATCACAAGTAAATAGAAGTATTCCAAGCTCTTCTGCTTTGCCTCTTGTATGTAGTAATAAGTAAGGTTAGCAAAAGCTTTCCTAGCCTTCAGTGGGGTGGAGTGACAAGTGACCATATTTCCCCTGCCCCTGATTTAGAAGTAGTCTTAGTTGGCAGACTGGGCAGGATCAAACATCAGAAGCTTAGGATGGTAAGAGTTCAGTGACGAGTCATCAGATACTAAGCATCAGAGGGAGCTGGGGGGGTGGGGAAACACCTCTGCTTTGTCTTATGATGCAGGTTTTAGTGTAAAATTACTGCCTGTTTACAACAGGTATGAATTTGTGCCCATGTGACTTCAGGTGTTCCATGCATGGAAATATGCCATAGCTTGCAAGCTATTTCAATCTCAAGTGGGTTGTGAAATGGGAAAATATCACCAGATCTTGGAAGTATTGCTTGTAAGGATAAAGCCAAGAGTCTTACAATGTTGGTTTGAGCAGAGTGCTTCACTGTGGACACTGTGCACTTCCATGCTCCATGCAGTTAGCTGGATGTCTGACTGAAAGCATTTCCCACTTGAAAGCATTGAATTAAAGTGCCACGCAGCTTCAGTGCTGAGCTTTACAGCTGCTTTTCTGAACTCTTCCATCAGGAAATGGCAACTGTTTAGGCTACAGAAAACCCAACCAACCTTATCAGTGGCTGACATATAAACAGGTGAGTATTGTACGTGACAGATGATTTTAATTTGGGATACTGTCTTGTAACACTAAAGTGAGGGAAAACTATCTTACAGGTTTTGGACAGAGCTCAGTACCTGGGATCAGGGCTTCTGCAAAAAGGATGCAAACCATCACCAAACCAGTTTATTGGCATTTTTGCTCAGAATAGGCCAGAGGTAAGGAACAGAGTATTCCGAAACCTTGGGCAGAGAGAAGGTTCTGTATTTAAATAGCTCGAGACCAAGGTAAGGAAAATCACAACTGGCTTTTCCCTCCCCAATTCCCTTATTACTGACTGAGCACATGCTATGCCAGCCAGGTAATAAAATGATCTTGAATCCTCACTACTCTAAGAATCTCATGGACGTGCTCCTTACACAAGCCCCACTAATGTGTTCATGGGCTAGTCAAGCTGTATGAAATCTGTAGGTAATCCTGTCTTGTCAGCTGCTAGTTCTCCTTAGCTGTACTGTTTTCTCTCTTCAGTGGATCATTTCAGAGTATGCCTGCTACACTTACTCAATGGTTGCTGTTCCACTCTATGATACTCTGGGGCCAGAGGCCATTGTATATATTGTTGACAAAGGTAAATATTGACTTCCACTGTTTCATAATGATTTCTCTAAGAAGTTTTGTTTTGAGAAGGCTGAGGTTCAAGGGAATTTGATGCAAAAATCAGAGTAGCTTTAACTCTACTGCTCTCATACTTCTTATAGACATTTAATTTCTGTAAAGGAAACTGCTCTGCAGGGGGCATTGTTAAATGCCTAGAAGAAGCCAGTGGGTTTCCTATGTCCCCTTGTCTCTTGGGTGCAAGTCCACTGAAGACCTGCTAGATCCTGTGGACCATCCTGCAATCAAAGTACTCAACTATTTGGTATTTGAGGTTTTGCAATCTTGAACTCAAACACTGCCAAACAATCAGGCAATGCAGACAGGCTTGCATGCAAATTAAGACTAGATGGGTGTCTCTGATTTAAAGCTGTAGGATGTAAAAAGTGGAGGAGAGAAAGGTAAAGATATGCCTAAATCTGTTTAATCTATCTGGTTAGGGCCTGTTGTTCTGCAGAAGCAACAACTAGTGTGCCATCATGGAAGAAGCCGGTGAGGAAGCTTGAATAAATCTTCAGACTTTCTTCTCCCATATCTTAGGGGAGATATGCTGGGAGGAAAAACATCCACTGCTGTCACAATGATCTGGGATCCATCCTATAAAGAGGATTTGCTAAGCAAAATCACTTGAACAGTTATACTGGTGAACCTTGCAAACAGGTCTTGCCTTGGGACTACACAGCTGTGACTTACAAGGCTAACAGGGAACTGGCATGTTCAGGCAAATCCAATTCTACTGCCAACTTAAAATGCTTTTCTAATTGCATAAAACTCTCTGGCACATGCAGGGAAGCCAAGGCATTAACTCATGAAGTTTATCTACCTCTTTCAAACAGGTCTAAATTCTTTAGATTTAAGGAAGATTGCTAAACCTAAACAATCAGTGAAGACAACTCTGAGCTTTTAGGGCAGTACCAAAAGTTTAAATACCTATCTTGACTGTGACTGAAGATATTTGTCTTCAGTTCCTCAGCATTTGTTGTCACTTTGTATAGCTAGAGTCTTAAGTTTCTCAATCAGTTGAGGAACCTTCTTAGCACTGTAAACTAAGAGTTCAGAGGAACCTTCTTAGCATGTAAGCCAGCCACTGAATCCATATGAACAAATGCAAATGGGTTTAGAACAAACCAATGCTATGTTTTAAATGTACGTGCTACTGAGCTGTCACTTACTAACCTCATGTCTTCTAAACAGACTTCTGAAATGTGATTTCTTTTCTGTAGCTGACACAAGCGTAGTGATCTGTGACAAGCCAGAGAAGGCACTGATCTTGCTTGAGAACTGTGAGCAAAAAAAGACCCAGTGTCTGAAGACTATCATTCTCATGGATCTCTTTGATAAAGAGCTCAAGGACAGAGGTGCTAAAGTGGGAATTGAAATTATAGCACTGCAGGAGGTTGAGGTAGGTGACTAAAAGCTTCTGCTTGATCTTGCATAGGAGTACCTTGCCAGCTAGACATCTGGACCTTCTCTGGCTATAATGATGCTTTAATGTAAGCATTATCCAGTTGTTACACCTGTACCTGAGATCTTGATGAGCAGTCATTTTGAAACTTGACAGATTTAGCCAAATGGACTTGCAAAGTTCAAACCACTGACTAAAGTTGTGTCCATGGGTTGTGGACAATCGGTATGCAGTAAACGGAAGACTTCCTTAGCTTATTTCATGGTGCAGTTGTAACAGGATTTATCAGGCTTCTAAGCTGGCAGTTGAGCCTAACTGAAACTGCAAATGCAAATTACTGGCTGCTTTGACATCTGAAATACTAGGCATAATCTTCCAGATATGATGCATAAATGTAAAGTATAACAAATGTGTCCTACATCAAACAAAATTAAATATCTCCACTCAGGACTTCCAAATTTCTTAAGTAGTTCTGATCACTTTCTACACACAATTTCATGTTTTTTTACAACCCCAGGAGTCAGATTTTTCCAAATTGTGTGTCCTAAATTCAGGAAGACCGACATCTCTCTATTAATGGGACAGAGTATCAAAAGGCAAAGTAAAAACAAGTGTTGCATTTGAAATGCAATTACCTATTCACCTACTGTTGCTGCACATCTTTCTGTTGCAATTGTTAATCTGTGTTTTTTCTCTTACACAGGAGCTGGGAAGAAACAACATCAGAGAACCAGTTGTAAGTATTTCTGTGGAAGTTACACACTTGCAAAACTAGTCTCTGAAAAGATTTCTTGCCATGCTGCTAGTAGAGAAGGCTAGCAGAATTGTTTTTGTATCCTGTCTTGCTCTTTCCAAACAGAATTCCTGGTTCACCCCCCTTTAGGATGTGCATGTAAATACTGATAAGCAATATAATCCTTACTCTGTTTACCATATGTGGCTTTTTCCCTCCAGCCTCCTAAGCCTGACGATCTTTGTGTTGTGTGTTTTACCAGTGGAACCACAGGTAAGAGAGTATATAGTGTGCTTCCCCACTGAAACAGTCTCCCTGTGTTGATAAAAAAAGCTTCCCAGCACAAAAAAAAATGCTAATAACACTACTGCAGTTTTACTTGGGACGTTGTCACTATAAATCAAATGCACTAAGACAAAGCTGCTTAGAGATGGGAGGGGTGGGGGGTGGGGAAGAATAGCCAAATTCATGCTATCTAACCCTATGAAAAATAGAGGGTCACAATGTTAGAGATTGTTGTTTAGCTCTCTATTATGATCCACAAGGGCTAAAGAAACATCTCATTTTCAACACTCTCTATGCTACTCCTAATTACTCTGCTGTTTCAGTAGTCATTTCCTTTATATAATATCCATAGATGAAAGTGCTTGAGATGAGGCATATTTGTGCACTCAAGACAATGCAAGATATGACTGAGCCTAATACCAAGATAGTTCAAACTGAGCCAAACAAGATATGGAAAACTTGACAGCAGATGCAGTCAGAGCCACAGCTGACTTTGCTCGATCTCTCCAAAGGTAACCCTAAAGGAGCCATGTTGACACATCAAAATGTTGTGGCAAATGCTGCTGCCTTCCTTAGATGCACAGAGGTAAGCTACAGCTAATGGTGATCTCTAGTCTATGTCACTCAGTCGTGAAACTAGCTTTAATGTGGGTGTTTTCTGCAACCTATTTGCTCCCAACAAGCTCATAATTTCCTGTCTGTAGTGACATTAGTGCTAACCTAATTTCTTTATGCTCTAGAACACAGTTGAGTGTACAAGTTCAGATGTCACCATGTCCTATCTTCCCTTGGCTCACATGTTTGAGAGGGTTGTACAGGTAAGTAGGCTGTGTGCATGCTACTAAGCTTCTATAGAAGACTGTGGATGTGTGAACTAGTTTCGAATTGTTATAAGTCATACCTAAAAGGCTAAGACTACCTACCTAAAATAAAACCTCTGAACTGACTAATGTCTAGTTACTTCTCCAAGATATGGCTGCTCTCTTCATTAAATGAATCTTTGTACTTCAGCCCAGCCTCACCAAGTCTGTGATTTACTAAAAACTCAGCAAGGGAAATTAATGTAATTGAGCCCTTAGTCAAACACAGTGAAAGCTAATACATGAAGAGGAAGCAATTTAAGACCTGTGGATTTAGTACTCAGAGGTAAACAGTGGTATGTCCCCCACTGTTTACTCTGCTGTGCTGTGTCATCCTGCCTATCTGTCTCATAAGATGAAGTTCTAGTCTTCCAATCAATGCACTTCATCCAGCATGTTGTAGAAGTAACACTTCCCACAGGGAACATTAGCAACTATATGGCAGGATCTAACTCTGTGTAATGGTCTCAAACAGTCTCTTAACCTCAATTCCCAACCCAGTATTTAAAGCAGAATGTGTCTTGTCCCATTCCTTGTCAAGCTGTTAAAATTCTTCTGTTGCCTTGTATTTAAATTGCTAGGTATCTCATAAGATACTAAAATAGAACAGCTGTTACAAATGTGTTGAAGCTCATATCAATTGTATTCAACCACAATATAAACCTTTGTTTAGTGGTGCTCATGGACTACAAGTTAAAGTTTCATGATAGAACTTAATCTATGCATCTCAGCTTCTATAAACCAAATTACAGTAGGATAGCTTTCTGTATTTCCTCAAAGCCTATTGACATAAGAACTCCCACTGGGCACTGGAAATCATGCTGCTTTCCATAGGCAATAAATTATGGGTAATGAAGCTAGGAATTATCCTTGACTAAGCTTTGTCTGGTCAACTTTTAGACTGTGGTCTACAGCTGTGGAGCAAAAGTAGGCTTCTTCCAAGGAGACATCAAGTTGCTAATGGCTGACATGAAAAACTTGAAGCCAACAATATTTCCAGTTGTACCAAGACTGCTAAATAGAATATATGACAAGGTATGTGAGCAATTTTAGCTAAATTAAAACTTGTGTGCTTGCGTAGATATATGAAGTTAAATTAATATTGAATACATCATAGTATCACCACTTCCTTAGCAGGAAGATTTCTTTAAAATGTTTTCTGAGGAGATGGAAAGAGCCCTGGGATTTGCAGTATAAGAACAGTGTATCCAGTCATAACTGGGCTAAGTCTGTTGCTGTTTGGTGACAATTTTTTTTTTTTACTTTTGGAATGCAAATCAAGCAAGTGCAAAGCTAGAAGGATCCCTGTCCCTCAAAGCTATGGCTGAAGTATGCCAGCAGTAACACAAATTAGTATTGTCCCCTGGTTCATCTCCTAGACCATGGCAGTAGTGATGACAGACTGTAGAACATCAAAGAACGATATGGTGCCTCCTAACAAAGCAAGATCTGGAGGTACAGATGTGAGTTAAACCCATGAGTCATTGATACTTTTCCTTGCAGATACAAAGTGGTGCAAAGAGCCCAGTGAAACGTTTCCTGTTAAACTTTGCTGTGATGATGAAAATGGCTGAAATAAAACAGGGCATAATTCGAAATGACAGCATTTGGGATCAGTTCATCTTCAAAAAAGTTCAGGTAAGTTATTCCAAGTGTAAGTTGAGCAGTGTAGTACTGGAGGATACATTTGGATATGAGGAAAAAATTTTCACTGCAAGGGTAATTAGGTATTGGAACAGGTTGCCCAGGGAGATGGTGGAGTCACCGTCCCTGGAAGTGTTCAAGATGCATCTGGATGTGGCATTGGGTGATATGGTTTAGCGGTGATGTAGGTAGGCAGTTGGACTGGATGATCTTGAAGGTCTCTTCCAACCTCGATGATGATTCTATGATCTGATGGCTTCTATTTCACTTGTAGGAAACCATGGGTGGAAGAGTGCGTATAATGGTAACAGGCGCAGCCCCTATATCTCCCTCTGTCCTGACATTTCTTAGAGCAGCCTTGGGCTGTCAGGTAAGCTGAGTTTTGTCTTCAAGTAAGACCTGTTTGATTACACCCAAGTAAGTGACCAATGATACAGCTTGTTCCTGGGGAGATTGCTGTCACGGTCTTCAATATTTATTTACAGGCTGCTTGATCTGAGTTAATTATAATCGGAACAAAATTCTGCAGGGCTGGCTTCAAACTTCACTACTAAAAAAATCATCTGGTAGGCTCTGGGAAGAGGAGCAGATCAGCAGAAATAGGAACATGAAGCACTCAAAGTCAGGGAGTTGCCTCTGAGCTTTGTGGCTCATCCTGACAGACAATGAGCTCCCAGTGTAACACATCCAAGTACAGAGTTTTGAGAATGAGGTGACCAAAGCAAGGTTTGGATAAGTAAACTTGAAGAACATCTGGTCACACCAATAAGACCAAAAATTCTTAAAGGCTAAGATTGTCTTGGCTTCCTTTCTAAGAAGGAGACTTGAGCATGGGCATAGTTGAAAAACTGAGCTCTTTCACACCAAGGACTTGATGTTCAAAGATTATTCATTCCTTTTCACCCAGATCTTTGAAGCTTACGGCCAGACTGAATGCTCAGCTGGGTGCACTTTCTCAATGCCTGGAGACTGGACAACAGGTATGGTAACTGAGACTTGGAAATTCTCCCACAGATGTCAACAGAAAGTGGCCCTCAAGCTTAGGTGCTCTATTGTTCAATGAAAGCTAAATCCTGGGCACTTAACCTCAAAGTGATTCTTGGTAGCAACAGTCACCTGTATACTTAATAGGCACCAAAATTCCTGACTCGAATAGGTGAGGATCTCGTGTCGAGTGATGTAGGCCAGCACAGACCTTGTACCCCAGTGTACCGGAAAGGAGTGTCTGTACAGAGCTGAGCAGACTGGACAAGGACTTCCCAAATGGCTTTAAGAAACTAGCTTTAGCTCCCAAGTAACTTGTTTAACTCAAATAATGAGTAAAATATCAGACATGATACTTGACTATTTTTCTAAAGGACTATCTGAACTTGAAGATCTAGCTTTCATCTTAGCAAGAATGTTTTTTAATATTGGTTATTCTAAATTAAAGTCAAATCACCCTCTTCAAGAACACAAAAACTGCAGGGCATAATGAAGATGAAATGCAAATGAACACCAGGGTCTATGAGGGAATTCTGTGGAGGCAAGTGTGGTACATGGTTGTTGTGGTTGATTACACCAATAAATGGCTCTAAGCACTGAGACTTACCTGCTACTTCTCCTGCATTAACTGTCTGAAAATGGCATTAAAATAACTTTCTTGAACATGTGGTGTCAGTCCTTTAAACAGTACTGGTCCTTGCTAAAGCAGTGAACAAAAAGCCATTAAGTATCTACTATCACTGAAGTCTTTTGTATTTAAGGGGCACCTGAGTTCTCCTATCTAACTTCAAGACCTAGTCTTTTTAGTTTTAGGTCAAATAGAGCCAACTGCTAGCAGAATCCCCAGAGTAAAACTGTCCTTTTTTTTTTCTCTTAGGCCATGTTGGAGCCCCTTTGGCTTGTAATATCATAAAACTAGATGATGTTGAAGAAATGAACTATTTCTCTTCTAACAATGAAGGCGAGGTAGGTACAATCTCCTATATGTATCAGGAAATATACTGAAACATGAGATTTGGTGACTAACAATGTTCTGTGTTTGCTATAGGTCTGCATTAAAGGACCAAATGTGTTCAAGGGTTATCTGAAAGACCCTGAGAAGACAGCAGAAGCAATTGATAAGGATGGCTGGCTCCACACTGGAGACATAGGGAAATGGTTGCCAGTGAGTTATTGCTTAATACAAACTATCCCTTGGATGTGAATTCCTGGCTAGTTTACAGTAAACTGAAAAGCTGGTGAAGTGAATTTAGGATAAAAGCCTTACATGGTATTTTGTTTTCATTCACCAAGTAACTCCAGGCAAAGCTCCAAAGACCAATAAGGTTACAAGATCTCAAGTAACACCTGCTAGGCCAGTAAAGACTTTTGTAATTTCCACAATGAAAAGCAACAAGGTGTCTTGGCTTCTGTCAGAGGAGAATTAAGGAGCTGTCTAATCATCTCCAAAGTTAACTGGAGAAATTAGGCAAAGTGCTCCCTCTCTCTGTAGAGTACAAAGAACCATTCCAGACTAGTGTGCCTTTCATACAACAAAGCAGACCCATTATCTTCTGTTTCTTATAGAAGCAAGACAGATACTTGAAACTAATGACCTCTATCTTTAACTTCTAGAATGGAACACTGAAGATTATTGATAGGAAGAAGAATATATTTAAACTTGCACAAGGAGAATACATTGCTCCAGAGAAGATAGAAAACGTCTATATCAGAAGTGCCCCTGTAGCTCAGGTCTTTGTACATGGGGAAAGCCTGAGGGTAAGTGATGTTAGGTGTGAGCATCCTGCAAGATTCCTCCCACAATGAGTTCTGGAAGATCAGGGCATAAACATAGGCATATACAAGAGTATTCAAAAAAGATCAGACTTTCCCCGTTGACAGTAAAGAAAAGGAGATCCTGGCATCAAGTTGCAAGATGGGTAAAGGCTAATTACATACTTGTATGGGATTAGTATGTCAGGTCAGCTCTGTGCAGTTTCTCCACTCCCTTGCCACAGAGGTGTCAACTATGCTAGCGGAGGCCAGTATTCAATCGTAAACCAGCCAAAAGTAATTGCTGGAGCATTCAGCACACATAAACTGCATTAGTACTTCAATTACTGCTGTCAGAACTCGGATAAGTCACTTGAAAGTCCTTGCAGCTACTTTCTGAACTCTGGAAATAGATGGGGATGTAAATGTGGCTTGTTATAGAGACACTGTCCACAATCAAGTTCACATAGACAATCAAAGTAATTTCAGATGTCTTATCTTTGTCTCAACATGACTACTTCCACTTGTTTTCAGTCTTTCCTAATAGGTATAGTGGTTCCTGATCCTGAGACGCTTCCAGCATTTGCAGAAAAACTGGGAATAAAAGGTTCCTATGAAGATGTCTGCAAAAATCCAGTGAGTGGCTTTGTTTTTAGTGGGTTATAGATAGAATTTAATTCTAGAGTCCAACCTTGCATTGCTTTGACTTAATTTTACTCACCTTTTTTGTAAACTAAATTGGCTTAATGCCAGGTGAGTCATGCAAGCAGCCTTACAGTAAAAACTGGAACTAAGTATAGGTGTCTCTGTTTCAAGGGCTATCACCACTTCTTTTCCAATGAGAAGGTAGACATGACCTTGTAGTGGCCTTAATATGAGAGATCTTGAATGGTAAAAGATGTACATGTATTCTTGCCACCCTCAGTTTTATCTGACTGGAGAATGGGTATGGTATCGAGTTGCAACTACAAAATGGCAGCTTCACCCACTTTATTCCTGCTATATTTCTTCTAGGTAGTGAAGAAAGCTATTTTAGAAGATATGATCAGACTGGGGAAAGAGGCTGGCCTTAAATCCTTTGAACAAGTGAGTACTTCCAAATCCTGTTTGTCACAAGCACCTGTATTGCTAATGCAATGGTTGGGAAGTCTTCATTCCTGTTATTGACTGTACCAGGATGGGACCTAAGATAGCTGCTGTGGACAACTGACTGGCTGCCTGTCTCTTGGCCAAGAGACAGGTGGCTGTACAGGGCAACAGTAGCAATTGATGTGAGATACAGAGGGGTGGTTCATCATAAGCTGCAGGAGCTGTACGGTACTTCCAGCCTATCCTCTTGCTATGTTGGCCAAAAGGAATTTGACTTGCATCAAAAAACAGTTTAGTTACTGGAGATTCTGACTAAATGAGTTCTTGCACTGATCCCAAGGAA
Organism: Aegotheles bennettii; assembly: GCA_013398125.1. Classification (NCBI taxonomy): domain Eukaryota; kingdom Metazoa; phylum Chordata; class Aves; order Caprimulgiformes; family Aegothelidae; genus Aegotheles; species Aegotheles bennettii. The sequence goes on along the minus strand of VZRW01011313.1, from coordinate 342,668 downwards.
GCTGGGAAGAACTGCTGCTTGTCCTCTAAGCAGTTATATAAGTGTAATGCTAAATTATTTTATTTTAATAGGTTAAAGACCTGTACATCCACACAGAGATGTTCTCTGTAGAAAATGGACTCTTGACTCCAACACTGAAGGCAAAGCGACCGGAGCTTGTTAAAGTCTTTGAGAAGCAGATTGATGCCCTCTATTCAAGTGTGCACGAATAAGTGGCTAATTTAAATTAAACAGCATGGAGTATCCAAACAAATCTGTGACACTATGTGACCTATGGAGAACACATTCATGAGTGCAGGGGAGCAAGGAGAACTTAAATATATTGTTTCTGGTATCTTTGGGAAAATTATTTTCGGATGAAGATGGCTGTAGCATAACTGACAACTGGCACTGTTCAGGATTAAGCATCATCTTGCAGGGCTAAGCATCAGCTGTCTAGACAAAGACAATTTTCACCTTCTTTGGACTATAGATGAAGCACAAAACCTCTCAAGAGCCTTGGCCTTTACAAGGCAGCTGTATGCACTTCTCCCTGACAAAAGCAAATCCTGTTTTCCTGCCCCAACCGTGAACTCCATTGCTACCCTTTATGGACTGATCTGCACTCAGACTGAACTCTTTCATGCAGTTACATGGTGGGGGAGATAGTTCAAAAAGCATGTGTAAGAAAATAACAGTTCAGTTTCCACTCAGGATGCTATAATCTGCCTCAACTCAAGCTCTCGAACTATGATTTTGAACTTTTATTGGTTCAGTAAATACAGAAGTTAATTTCCTCTTCCTAGCCCTGGACCACACATAGGTGTTTTTTAATGAAAATGAGTAGCCTGGCATCAACTGGTTTACAAAGTGCACATGTCTAAAGCAAACATAATTTATACTCTAGTATGGAAAGCACTGGATCAGTTTTTGCATGTTCTCAATTGCAATGGCAGTTATAAAGCCTCCACACTGATAAGTGGTAAACTTTAGCTATCCTTCTGAAGGATAACTGATGCAATAAATTGTAACTGTACAATCAAACCAAAGCCTGTGTGAGTGACTTATTTCTCTGTTGCAATTAGACATTGTCAGCTGCTGGTTGACTGCTGCCTAGTTACAGATAGCTGCAGCTAGAGCCCAATCTCTGCAGAAAGCAAACTTGTTTCTTGTGCTATCACTGCTCAGCCACAGTTCAAGCCATGAAGCAGTAAGGTAGTGCCAGACCAGATGTTGCTCCTCTACTCAACTTTCCTTTTCTTGTAGTAAGGCAGTATGTGTCACTTTCCAGCATAAATTCTTCCAGCTCAGCCTGTCACATGGAGTAGAGCATCAGATACCATTTTCTAAGTCTAAATGTTTCTTTAGAAAACTGTTTAGGCAAGATGGGTACTGTAGATGTGAAAGCTGAAATAGCTGATGTTCATTCAACCACTAAAAGATATCCAGTCCCTTCTAAACAGACAATAGCTTACATAAATTCCCCTCCTAATAGCTAACAATCAACTGTGGTCACTACTGCTGTTCTTATTACACTGCTAACTGCTACTTGCTAATATAAATAACAGCTATTTAATAACTTCAAAGTAAAGAGTAAGAGCTGAAAGACAAGCTTATTTTAGTAGTCTTTGGTTCTAGACACTGAACAGAACCTACTATAGCTGAGGCAGAGTAATCCATGCAATTTGGAGGTTTTCTTACTAACTTCTGCTCATATTCCAAAATAGCTGCATCCTGCTGAGTTATGGCCTTTCAGCTCCCACTCCTGTACCTCTAGCAAAGCCTGCTTCTAGAAAGTAAATGCTTGGATTTCAAGAGGGCAAAGCACCTACTTGCAAACTACTGAAACTGAACACTTCCTCATTGCCACAGATCAGAAGCAGTCTAGAAATATGGCTCACCATCAGCACTCAAGCACAGCAGGCTAAAAGTAACAAAAAACTGGCTTTGCTGGAGATTGAAAGTCTGAGTAGGAGCCTGCAGAAGTAATGCTGGCTTGTCTGTATGTAGTGATTTCTATATATACTTAATATTGTTTAAGAAATGCTCATCTGCCTGAGACAACTCATGCAGGTAGAGGTAAACCAGGTGTTAGTTTAAAACAGCAATTTGCAGAAACTCAACAAAGCACCTGCTGCATTTAGAAAGCCTTCAGCTGGTACAGGTTACTCCATTTTAAGGTCTTCCTTCTAATAATCTGTATCAGATGCTAAATAAAAATGCTTTAGGAAAGATGTTAATTACTTAGCAGCCACTAGGCTCACAAAAATTTTCATTCTTGGCACTACTGCTTCCTTTCACTCTACGATGGATCAAGAACTGTAGTCTATTACATGCTCATATTTCAGAGGGAAAAGATAAAGCTGGCTCTGTTTTCTTTTTGCCATTAAAAACATAGAATATTCTTATTGCAAGAAGTCCTAAAGAGAGCTGAAGTCCTTCTAACCTTGAAAAAAAACTAACAGTGACATCTTTACTTCCCAGTCAATTCACATTCATATGCCTATAAACCACTTCTTGTAGGTCTAAGAACAATTAAATCCACAAGTGAATATGAATGCATCATTTATTTGAGGTGAACAATTCACATAATTAGAAGTCACAGGTAACAAATTTTATCTTGAATTTGAATCAGATGTTTATTTTATAGTTTTCAGGGGCAGCTTCAGAGAAAGTAAAATACAAAAAATAAGCAGTATGCATCAGAATCAGATGCAGTTGAGGAAAAACCTAAAAGATGAACCCTCAGAATGCAAATTAAGCAGCAAAAAAACAGAGACCTGACTTGGGATGAAAAAGATGCATCTTGAAGGCAATCCACTGAATGGCTTCTTCAATTATTTATTGTTAAAAAAATTATGCAAATCATGGCACAGGCATATCCAACCCTTTCAGCTGTGAGGAAAAGAAAACCTTGTCCTAACATATTCATTGCATAAGTCTAAAGTAATACACAGAAAACTTCAAGTAAAGGATTGTGGTCTGAAGTAAAAATTCCATTTCTGATTTAAAAAATAAGAAGGCTATCTGTTTTTCTTCTCTCCATCCACTGGTTGATCCGTTTCAGAGTCATATTGGCATTTTTCCACACATTTCCTAGGGAACCAGCCTCGTTCTCTTATTCCACCTTAAGACATGAAAAGTTGCATTAACTTGGAACAAAACATGACCCACTACAGAGGAAAAACACAGGACTGGAAGAGACATCAAGAGGTTACCTAGGTTATTTTCTCCTCCAAGGCAGGACATCCAAGTCATTCATAACATTCATCCACTGCCTGGGGATGCATAGATTCACTCCCACTGCCTAAAACGTTTTCAGAGATCTCCAAAGCTTTCCAGTGCTCTACATTCCATAGTATGAGAAAATATTTCCTAATACTCTATCTAAATCTTTCTGTCTATAATTTAAGTCCACAGCTCCTCTTTCTACACACCAGGGACACAGGAAGAAGTTAACAACTCTCTCTACAATAGACTTTTACACAGCTGATGACTATTTGCACATGCCCATATTTCTCCTTTCTCCTTTTCCTCTCCAGGTAAGCCATCCCAATTCTTTCAGCTTTCCCTTATAAGTCACATTTTCTAGTACTCCGATTATGCTCATTGTTTTCCTCTCAACCCTTTACAGCTGATCTTTCTCTTTCTTGAGATGCAGTATCCGCTTTTACTTGTGGCAGTATTTCCGCTGAGTCTCTGCCAATGTTGAGTAGGATGGAAGGATTACATTATGCATCTAGGAAGCTATATACTTTTTTCTTTTTTGAAAGTGTTGATTCATTGTAGCATTATGATTGAATCTTTTTTCCTCAGAAGAACTGCTATTTAATCACCATTTTTTTTCATCTTGTTATAGTGCAGCTTGTTATTCCTGCCTATTTATAGCATTTTGCTATACATTCCTAACAAATCTCATCCTATTTTTGAAGCCTACTTCTCTAAAATGCCAATGTTATTTTGAATTCTAATCCAGCCTCTCAGTATCCACCAACTTCGCCACCCAGACCACGTTCCACTTGATTTAATAAAAAAAAATAAGAAATTGATATGGCAGAGATCTCCTGCTAATCTTCATAAGGTACACAATGCAAACTATTACCAATTTAATTTCAATGACTCATTGAGGTTTGATGTTTGAAAGACTTCACTGGAGTGAGCTGCTGAAGCACTTCTAGAACATGAAAGTCTTAGACGTCCCATGAAAAACATAGGCACTTTCAATGTAGTGACTGTTGGCTGCCTCTCTTTTGCCACCACGGAATGTACACACAATGAATTAACAATTGTTTGGAAGAGACAATGGAATCCAATGCACCCTCTGGCAGGTAAAATTTTAGTTCAGTCCTAAGCCGGAGGGCTAAAATAAAAAATATGAAAATTTCAGTGCAGGTGGCTGTGATGTTTTCTCCTTGCAGACCAGGAGTCATTGTGCCTTTGACAGCTGTAGTTAGTTTCTTAACTGCAAGTCAAAATCCTTGGAACTGATCCCAAACCAAAGACATAATGTCTCCTTGTTTTTAAGATATTCAATGAGCAAACTCGGGTCTTATACACATCTAGGGCGTTTAGGTAGGAAATCTGAATGTGTTTAAGAAAGATCACTATTTAAAGAGGTTAATGATGGCTTTTTTTTTATGCTTAAGAGTCTGAAAGTCTTTTTTCTTAGAATATAAAGGAGTGTTCCCCTTCCCACTCAACCTTCAATAAATTACTAGATTACTAGTTTTTTCAGTCTGATAGATTAATTTAATGTCTATCGTAAGTGGTGAGTATACTAGACGTAAAGAGTAAAAACTGTGGATGTGGTTTTAGAGGGGAGAGAAGCTAATGCCAGTAAGGTCAGTCACTATACATTTTAAGAAGTGAAGATGTAGTATTGTCCACGTTTCTAGACAGCTATAAAATTGATCTATAATTTTTAACAGAAAAAGTGAAAATAACTGCTTCATACCATCAGCAGCTGAGTCGAGAATCTTCTCACCATACATCCAGTGTCTGGGGAAGAAAGCGTAATAGGTAATTAGATGCCAGAATTCATCTCAAAATTTCTTTTAACCAAACATAAAAGTGTGGAGCCACTAACTTTAAGCCTCTTGTGGCTAAAATAAGATCCCCTTTACTCAGTGCAATTCTAGGTTCTTCAGTGCATGGTGTTGTGAAGAATGTTTTAACACCTTTAGTCACAGGGCAGCAGATACCACTGTAATCTTCTACTGCTCGATACCGCACCTACAAATTTAAACAGAACACAGCAATATATTATTGTAAGGAGTTATGGCCTTGCTGATGGTTTCATTACATAAATACATAAATAAAATCAAGCATACCATTGGATTTGAGCATAATTACGACAGTTGTCAAAGGGACTCTAAATTCTAAATTAACTGCTTAACAGTGAAGCACACTCATCTTTATCTTCACATTTCTCACTATCTGGAAACTAAGGAGCAGCACACTGTTTGTGCAGAAACACAAAGTCTTTATTTAATTGCTAAGTTTAAAATCAAGAAAAGAAATAGTCTCAGCAATTATTTGCATTTATTTATACTGATACTTCAAAGTAATTTCAGACCAAACTTCACAAATACTTACGCTTCTTACTCGCTTGTCTGCTTTCTGTTTCAGTTGCTCTATCTATAAATGATTATAAATAGAAATTTAGACAGTGTTTATTTTAAGAGGACTTGTGTATTCAACACGAAATGAAGTCAGGCATTGAAACCATTCAATGAAGACAGGAAATATCATTAGCATTTAAAAGCAGTCACAAAAGCATAGCTATTTAGTCTATCAAAAATGGGAGAACATTTGACAGAACTCCTGTTTCTTAAGTACATGTATTACTAGTCAGCCTATTTTAGTTATTTAAAAAGCTGGTATATTACTGCAAAGGAAAACAGGCAATTGGATAGCGGGAAGGATTAACTTGACATTTTATTGAAGATCAATTACCGTCAAACTGTACTGATGACAGCCATCTCTTACTGGCCAATCCAGGCCATCTCCCTCAGGAATCCCAGACCATGTAAACACTTGCTTGAAGTTCTTCCACTTACTTCCCATGTCATAGGGAAAAATAAAGGTCTCACCCGTTTGGTAGTAGTGGATTCTGTCTTTGGCCTGAAAAATAATTAAGAAATATAGTACATAAAAACATACCCTACAAAATGCAGTCAAGCAGCAAATATTAAGAAGGCCGGGTCATAAGCCTTCTATGGGTCCATGAGACCTAAAGGCAAGTATTTTGAGGAAAGAGCACTAAATTCCTGCTATAGCAACCCAGGCTTTTAAAACTACTTACAACAATCACAACACGTAGAAGCACATCTGGTTTGGGCTTCTTCCCCACACTCCATTTATTCTTTAACAACAGAGTCAACTGGCTATACTGATTAATCCACTCGATGCTCTGATTTTATTTTATGGCTTTTTTCAAAGCCTGATGCCTTACTATTTTCAGTCACATCCAAAGACTTCCACAGCTCGAGATTCTGTGATTAATGATCATGAGCATAATTCAACACTGGCAGTGCCTATTCCACCTCTAAGAACTGTGCAAAAAGGCATGCTCCGAATTGCCCCATCCTACAGTCATGACCTTCTCATTCCCTCAGTACGGATGACATCTAGTGGAGCAGTCACAGAAGAGTTCTTTCTCTTTGTTGCAATAATGTCATTTTTACTGAACACTTCCATATTACAGTCCGCGTTCAGTTTCCAGAAGGGACATATTAGCAGCCTGTGTTTTACAGTAAAAATTTTAACAGATTATTCCAAATTCTAGTATATATTTGTAACAAGGTTTTCTTTCATTTATGTTCCATTATCCTATTGTCCAAAGGTCTAATAGGATTATGATTCAGCTAAGCTAGATTCCGTGCAAAGAGAAGGCATTACAATACTTAGGTACTTACACACAGTCAAGATCCTCATGCTAATTTTGACACAGAATACAAGAAAGACAACAAGATAATCATGAAATGTTTGTGGACTTATACAAAATAGCCTGGCAGCACTGAACTAGTTTCTAAACATTGACTCAGTTTTGCTTCCTCTAAACTTGGCTTCTGCTGCTTGGCTATATTTCTTCTGAAAAATCTTGTGAAAACCTCTACAAAGATAGGGAAATCAAAGAGAGATTTAAAAGAGAGAAGACTAGGTATCTCATTATTATTATACATCTTCAAAATCAAGGAAAATCCTCCCAAGTTTAATCAGAGAAGTAGGAAATGAGGAAAATCATGAGCCAAAACATGCCACCTAGAATGGGTAGGGGAGGTGAACAATTGAAGACACAGGCAGGCATAACAAGAAGCAAAGACAGCTCAAGTTTCAGATGAAAACACCCACATATTCCAAGTAGATAAGCAAAGTAGTAAATATTTTTCTATGTTCACACCAATTCTCCCAAAAAGAACAAAACAAAAAAGGAGAAAAACCTACACAGTTAAATATCTCATCTATTTCAGTGAATTCCAGAGACAGTAAGGGAAAAGTCAGTTGCAGTTGTTAAGTCAGTGGTGAACTGAAATGATTCCTTTAGTTTAAATCCAGAAAGGTGAAACAAGGAATTGCTAAATATGGAGAAAAAAAAACTTTGTAACAATACAGTACAAGAATACTGTAATAAAAGCTTACCTTTTCTTCAATCCAGGACTCGATTGAAGTCTTATTTGTCAAAATGACTTTCATCTAAAATAAGTGTTAGGTGAAATTAGCATTGACTTTCTACAGAAACACATCAGCTAGGCAAAGAACACTTCATTTAACAAAATTTTTAATTTTGCTTTAAAGAACAAAGTGACTTTTATAGGCTTAACTGAAACATAAAACATTCAAAACTAAGATTCAGCATGGATACATGCTAATGCTATCCTCTAGAATTATACACTCAGTATCACACAGTGTTTCAGTTTATGCTTAAAATGTGTATTTTCGTTTACTTTCAAAGATCTCAAATATCTGAAGTAACGTACCAGGCATGTTTATATCTATTTTCATGGATAGGGGCATGTACTCCTGAAGTACCAAGTATTTTGTGTTATCCAGAGAGTTTATAAGGCCCATCTCCTGTTTTCTTAGTTCATTAGAGTTTCACCTCCAAGTTCTCCCAATAAAGACAATTTTAAAAAAATCTGGTAATAACAAGGGAACTGGGAGAAAGCAACATAAAACTGTGGAAAAGTTACACAGCAACATAAGCTCTGAACAACTGTTCCTATCTCAATCCCAAATTCTGTTTCTGCTCCACAACCTGGCAAAACTTAGTTTTTAACTTCCCTGTAACAGAAGCTGTAAACATACCTGGATAATAAACAGCATACCAACAGCAATAGTTGTTCCTAATGCCAGTCCTAAGGCAAATAAAGATGCAGCAAATGCAGACAGTCCAAAGGGAATAATGGGTCGAGGGTCTCTCTTGGCTGCACTCATGTCAATCTTTACAGAACTCCACCCAAAAGATATCTGCAAAGGGAATATATATTTCAGTTCTAGAACATTCTGACTGCTGAAACAAAACAAGTTGCCAATAAGAAATCTGGCTCTGAAGGTAAGTGTCCAACTTCCAACAGGTTATAATGCAAGTGGAGCAATCAAGTAAAACAAAAAAAGCATTCAGAAGACTTTTTGTCTTCAGAAATACATTCTTTGCTCAATGTAGGCCTTCTCTAGATGGAAAACTAAACCAAAATTGCCATCTTACAAGTTAGGCTCAAAATTGGCAAAAAAAATCTGGACTCTGGCATGTTAACAAAAATGCATTCACCAGGTTCAGACAGAAAATGTTTGCATCACACAGTACCCATTTTCAAAGGAAATGCTGCAGGTTTTCCTCTGAAAGCTTTAGCACACAGCAGTTCTCCACATTATTGCTCTGCAAACACAACACACTGCCTTCATCTGTTATACTGCATTGATGTTCTCAAACTCTTCATTGCAACCAGAAAGGCTAGAATCAAAGCTCATAATCTCAGCCATGGATCTGTGATAAGGAATGTATTCCAGAACAAGCTTTGCTCATTGTTGCTGCAGTTAAATTTTTCCATTAAAAAAAAATCCAAGAATATAATTTATTTTTAGTTCCAAAAATAAGGTACCTTTTTTTCCTTGAAGAATTGGATATAATTCTTAAAGAGTGGCAAGCAAAAGAAAATAAATACCATCTAACTTGTGTGTTGGAAATAAAAAGCAGTTAGTTTCTGTGCCAGCCAAAACACAGCCAGTCTCTCTATATAAAAGTCTACTCAGAAACTGTCTTCAGTCAATGCAAAGTTCTAGGAAACTCCCAGCGAATATGGCAAGCAACAGGGAAAAAAATAAGAAAGAAAATAGAAGCAACATTCTCTGAATCCTTCTATAATTAATGAACATAATTCTCACAGGTGAAGAGCAGAACTGAGAATGCACGTTGAAAGAGTAACAAGGAATTCTACATGCTGCTTCTTAGGAAACCAAATTGTCTCATACTCCCAGAGATAAATTAGCTATCTGACTGAAACAATATTTAAAGTGTTTAATTATGTTTTCTTACTCTGTTGTAAAGCTGAGTGTACATAGTCATAATAAATATGAAAGAAGCATGAATGCATCCCAGTGGAGCTAAGAGGAGAAAGAGAGTGAAAGATGCATGATTCTGGTATCCACAGCAGTTGTTGATCCAAGGACAATGGTGGTCCATCTTCATGACACATCTGTGAAAAATAAACATTGATTAATATAAAGAACATATATTATTATTTTTAAAAAGCTCAAAGAAAAGGACAGTAAACTTTCTACAGCTCGACCTCCATTCATTCATTCAAACGCACCAATTTCTGACAGATCAACACAGTAGTTTCTTTTTTTGGTTGCTGTTCAGGATGGTATTTCATGTTGTAGAGTGAAAGAAAGCAAAATAAAAAGTGCTCCCAGGTCCTACACTTCCTAATTATCCTTCCTCCTCTTTACTCTAACTTGCTAGTTGCTCATAAACACCATATTCCAGAGTCAGGAGACAGAAGCCTAGAATGGGACCTGTAAGGACTACCCACACAAGAAATTAGCACTAATATAATTGCCATTTTTTGAATGAGGACACAAAGAAAACTAAGAAAATATCAAATCCCCTGTGAACTACATGCAGAAAGAACATATAAAGGCACACAGACAGAAGTGTGTTAATACCTATTTCTTTTCAGCAGTAGATGCTCTAAAAGCTTCATTAATTGCTGTATATTGACCTCACGGCAAGTCCTTTTCAAAATCTATTTAACAAGTGTAAACACCCCAGAGACACTCTTGTATTCAACACAAAGCTGGTTATTTTGATGTAGCTTACAGGTACAAAAAAACACCTGATGAAAATTTGTCCACATCCCAAATTGCACTGATTTAACCTAACAGGTGTAGAAGTCACCAATTATAATGTTGCACTTCATCTGCACCAAACCTAGGTGATAAACAAAGGATTGAATTGCACAAATATCCAACTCTTCTGAAAACAAAAGTTGACTGTTTTGGAACTACTGACCTCATTATCTTCTAAGCTAGTCCATTCCCAATAGGAAGTTCAGTTTCTCCCTTTTAAAGAATTAATTATTCTTTAGCATATGCCCAACTGCCACAAGTTCTTGAATGTGTAATCATAATTATAAGCACATATGTTTCTGAAGAAGTTCCTAGATCTTAGCTAGAAACCTCACCTCATTCAAGTGGGCCATGGAAAGTGACTCCATTCATGCCCTGCAACTTGCCATAGCACAGAAGACTTTCAGCAATGGTTTAAGTTATACACTTCATTGCAACAGGCTAGAAATACATGCAGAATGAGGTACTTTAGCCAGAGTTGAGGGGGAAGAAAATTCTTAAAGCATATCAGCAACATGATTTGGAGAATGTGCTGATGGTTTTTCTGTTTTATTTGACAAATGATAAAATTATCTAAAGAACTTGCTCTTGCAAAGATAATAATCAGGATCTGCTGTCATTTTCCGCTACATCCTCAGTGTAAAGATTGCCACTCAAGGAAAAGAGTCTGATTTTAAATCTCTGGATGATGCAGCCAAATCACAGCACTGCTCTACAGTTTCAGTCTCCAGTTCCTAAAGCACACTGACTGTGCATTTTGTGTTTATAGAAATAACAAACGAAGGCGTATGTTGCAATATCCTTTTACCACGTTCTCTAATTGTCCTTCATAAGAGGACCTGCCCTTCTACAAACCCAGGAAAAATGTAACTATGCCTGGATCATACAGCTGAAGTGGCTTGCTTTTTCCAAACTGCACTAAATTCCACTGCAATTATTTACAATAAAAGCATCCCTTAACTCAAAACAAGACTTTTGGAAGACTAGTGCACAACATAGCACAAACTTGTTAAGTTGACCCAGAAGGTTTATTTATTAGTTCACTTAACATGCAGACTGCCCCAGAAGAAAAAACACTTCAGTGAAGGGTAAGAAACAGTCCAAAATCTCCACTCAAATCAACATTTAACTCCCATTTGGAAAGACAACAGAATAAGCTTTTCTACTCCCTGAGCAGGTGAATGTTAAGACATGAAACTTACAAATGACTGAAAGATTTTTAGGTATTTACAGAGGCTCACTTCCCTGAAACAGTACTGCAATGTCTTGTTAATACTGTCAACCAGTTCTTAAGGTGAACTGACTTCAAGCCAAAAAGAAAATGTTCAAGACAGATTTATTAATTAAACTAAAACACAGTAAAACCTTATAGAAATCATACAACCAGAAAGGGGGAATATCTGAAACAGGTATAGTGTTCATATGAAAGTCTTGTCAAAATGCACAGGACTTGAAAGAATAAATTATATTGATAGCTCATCATTAGATTTGAAGCTGCTTTAATATGGACTTATAACAATTTTAAAGAAAGACAGTACCTGTTACACTTTCGACAGTGGTGTGAACGTGGTGCCTTGTAAGACTGACACACTTTACAGTATTGGAGATACATGCAATCCTGAGATTTTTCCTTTAAAGAGAAGAACAGGTGTGTTAGATGTATACATAATTCTACTGGCAATACATGTCTTGGCACTTTGCTAACCTAAGCATCTTTGCTTTCTTCTGACAGGGTGTGTTTCATAACCCAGCCTGATTTAATCGTAGGTGATGAGGAGAGAAAAAAACAAAATTCATTAATTTCTTGTCTATCAACACAGCCATCTCCCACTGTTGAAAGTGCTGGTTGCTAAAAGAAATAAACAGTTGTTCCACTGAGAGGAGCGAGAGTACAAGCAGGGTTTCATAGTGAAGTCCTGAGAGTAAACAACAGCATGAGGCTTTGATAATTAAAAAAAAAAAAAGTTTGTGCAACTCTCCACCTTATACCATAACCCAATATAGGCTTACCACTAAAATATAGTGCTGTTAAGCATTAGTGTTTAACTAGCTCGTTTGCCTCCGTCTCTCTCTTAAAGATACACATGCCCCAAGTGCAGCGAGATGAGAGACAGACAGACTTGCAGACAGACAGACTTGCAGACAGCAAGTAGCAACACTGGCCAAAATCTGTTCACGAAGCAGAACTCCCAGTTGTGCTGCCAGGACTGCACCGGGATCCCCTTGTCACCACGCTGGCCCAGAGCCGTGATGGTCACTGATCCCTGTGCCACTGCACACACCCCCAGAGCAGCTGCCCCGAGACACTGAGCCTGCACCAGTCTGCTCCTCCAGTGCTGCCCTTCCGAGAGGGTGCCCAATGCAAACTTCTACCTCGAATTGTAACACGGGGCTGAGCGTAAGAGAAACACACAGTTTACACAAAAGGATGGCATTTGCGAAGTGAGGTTCCTCTGATCCTCATGAGTAGCGGTGCAGGGCACCCCGCAGCCCAGCTAAAGGCACCTGTTTGCTGCTCCTGGCTTTGGAGGCGCCTGAGGGACACGAACAGGAGCGGAACCGGCCGGCCCCGGGCCGCCGGGGACAGGAGCGGGGCGGGACGGCGTGAGCTGGAGCGCACTGGAGCCGCTGGACCCCGCCGGGCGGAAAGGGCGGCCCAAG
>VZRW01011313.1:314845-328947 GCA_013398125.1 Aegotheles bennettii | reverse complement strand
GGGGCTGGGCCGGGGCGGTTTAAAGCACCTCCGCGGGGGCGGGGAGTTTCGGCGGAACCTGAGTGGCGGAGGCGCCCGGAGGTGCGGGGACGCCTTTGCGTGTGGCAGAACGCGGAAGCGGCTCTGTGCGGAGGGGCCGTGCGCGCCCATCGCCACCGGCACCGGCACCGCCATGTCCTCGGACTTCGAGAGCTACGAGCAGGACTTCGCCGTGCTGACGGCCGAGATCACGGGCAGGATCGGGAAGGTGCCCAAGCTGGTAGGAGGTGAGCGGCGGGGGGGCCGTTCGCCCGGGGCTGCGCTCCCGCCTGCGCCGCTTTCTCCTTCACGGCTCCCGCTCCGCACCGCGGGCCCGTCCCGCTCCTCTGCCAGAGCCTCCCCGGCTCCCCAGCAGCGAGCGCTCGGGGCTGTCAGCGCGTCCTTAGCCGGTCTCTGCCCCCGCTCCCGGTGCTCTCTCGCTCCTCGCACGGCAGGGCCGGGGCTCGCCCCCCGCCCCGGTGCGCACCTGCTGGAGCCGTCTCACGGAACGGGTGAAGGTGACCCGGCAGGAATTGCCGGGCAGCTGTAAGGACCAGCCCTGTCCCCCGGCCCTCTCGGGGCTGAGGGCAGCTCCGCGGGGCTGAGCGGAGCCGGGCCCGGCGCTGGGTGGGCGTTTTCTGGGCCAGCGTTCCGACTGAGCGCTTTTTACTGTGCTCCTGCCACATCACCGATGGAAATCGAGTCTTTTTCACGTGGCATGGACAGAATTCCTGCGTGATTTAATTCGAATCCGTATTTTTGCAGCCTGCTGTTAAGACGTTTGGTTTGGATCATTGCCCGTGGTGGCTCACAGGCAGGAGCAGGTTTGAGGAATTCAGTGTTCCCTGGCTGTAATGTGCTTGTCAGCAGCCTGCAGCAGTCGGGATCTCACTCGTGACATGTCCTTGCAGTAGAGACAGTAACATCTGTAAGAGTGTAGGGTAGAAAGCTGAAAGTGACAACCTCTGTAACCAGTCCAGCTGAATCCTCCAGCACATACCAATCAGTGCCCCAGTGCAGGGCTCCTGGTGTGAGGCAAGGCAAGCTGAAACAAGTGGATTTCTTGTCTGTCCCTCCTGTAGCTCAGCTTAATGCCTCTTCTGCTTCCAGGTCATTGAACATTTCTGCCTCTGCTTCCTATGCATATTTCCCAAAGCTTTAGGATACTTAATCTGTAGGGGTGGATGTCATGTGAGGAGGGAATAAACACATGCTATGACCATATGACTAAATGGAAAAATATCATGTGTCCAGGACCAGACATCCTGCTTTTAGAGTGGGAAGTGCATCATAAAGTGATGAAGTAGTGACTCAAAACAGGATTCGAGGTAGGTGGTCAACTAAAACATATGATCTCAGTGCAGCATTAATTCAGAGGTCCAGAATACATCTGAAATGAGTAAACAGGGTTTTTTAGTAAAAATTTGTCTCAATTTGGAAGGTTATGTCCAATTCTTATCTGAGCAACTTAGAAAGTCTTCTGATAAATTGGAGTTCAGTGACCAATTACAAGCATGATTAAAGGATAGGAGCCTTTGCCTTTTCATCAGGCTTAACAAAGCAGTTTTGCTGTTGAGCTTAACAAAAAAGACATGGGGGGATAATTCTGTCACAGTCTGCAGGTACTTATGATGTAGAAAGCTTTTCTATTTTGTAATGGAGACTTAAAAAATGAAGGGGGAGATCCAAAGAGTTCCTGTGGCTGAAATTTAGAACTGGTGTAATTTGTCTGCTCAGAAATGATGCTTTTAACCAGTAAATGGCCACTGGAACAATTTACTGAGGGGGTGCAGTGAATTCTTCACTAATGTAAAGCTCCTAATCAAGGCAGTATTTCCCACTGCCTTGCAAAGGGTTGTTCCCTTTTAAGCAGTAAATTTAAGGACCCGTTCTGGGAAGGGGAGACATCATAAATACACACTTGTCTTCTGAAAATCAGTAGTGCTACACTGATTTATAGAAAAATAATAGAGATTTAATTTCCTAATTGTATAGATTTTGAAAGTCATCAGTGTTTGTTCAATATCAGGAAGAATATTCTGCTTAGTAGTGGTGGATTTCCATAATCCTCTCCTTGAATCAGTCATCCTTATTTACTTAGGGAGACTTTGGAGCTTAAATATGAGATCTTTAGAGAGTATTGTCTTCAACAGTGACAGTGCCTAGAAGCAGCAGGCTTTGATATCATGATTCTTTTATGTGTCCACTAGAAGGTGTTGGGGTTTTTTTCAGAATTTACCATCCTCTCGAAGGAGAAAGAATGCATGTTCTCTGCAGGACCAGTAGTGTGGTACTGGGCTAAGTGGCCTCAAGATAAGGCAATGGTTAATTTATTTTTTTTTTATTCTTGAGAGGTGGCTTTTCCATCTTAGGATTTGAGGCTAATCACACATGGTTTGGATTGGCTTGCCTCATAGCTACTTCTTGCACTGTACACTTATGAGTGAGTGTGTTGTTTCAGTTTTCAGGGCTATTCTGTCTTTCATCAGTGAAAAATTCATGTGTGACTTAAAAAACAAATTGCAGTCTTAGATAATAGGGCCATTTGAACACCTGGAGAAAAAAGTCTGACTATGCTGAACACTTTTATTAGAAATATTTTAAATACACATTTTTCCCTTGTTTCTTGATAGGAACATTTGCAAGCTTCTTCATCACCAGAAGTTCCAGTTAGTTCTTGTGGAGATGGCTGGGAGAGCCTCAAAAGGAGGATTATGAGGTGGGAGGGGAATGTGAGGAGAGATGCACGTGAGGTGGCAGTTTTCAGCAGCAGTGATTTGAGAGAGACTGCTGGTGGCCTTCTTCCTCCACACTGGAAGAAGGATGAAAGTGTAAGGACTTGTGCTGCTTCTGCATAATACAGAGAGATCTCCTGAAGTCTAGTGACTGGTATATTTCCTTCTGCTGCCCAGGATGGACCTGCTGTAAGCTTCACATTCAGTTGAATTGGAGAAATACTGATTAATTGTTTTTGCAACATTCCTGCATTCAGTGTTGTCAGGATTTGATGCTGCCTTGTGTTCTAGGAGGATGATGGCTCAACAAACAATCCTGTTGTCACAAATGCATAAATATTTCATCAAGAAATGTAACAAAGGCACTCTGATGCTACAGAAACAATAAGCAGCAGGGACAATAGAATATCTTGGGAAGAAACGTCTTCTGTTGAAGCAGACATCATCTGGAGACTTAAAGGAAGTGTTCTAAATTGAGAAATGGCTTCTAAATAGGATTTATGTGATGGTGCTGCAGGTCTTTGAAGAATGAAGATCATTGGCTGATGTGTTTTATTAATGTTCTTCAGTGTTTCAGAGAAACATCTGTCTAGTGATTTGACAGAAAACTTCTATAAATTTTGATTGCTTGATCTGAAACAGTTTAATTAGCACAAGTGGTGGTACTTAGCCTTTTTCCATCACAGTAGCCTCTGGGTCATGATGTTGTTAGATTTGAATGCTGTTGTTGTTCTGATACCTGATACCTGTATTTTCTACTGGGCAATCAAAGCACTGTGTTTCACTCTAACAGATTTAGCTGAAGAACATCCCACCTTTAATTATCTGTTGTACCCTGCACTGGAGTTTACTGTCTCTGTTTCCGATCTGGCTCATTATGATGTGCCTCTTAACCCAATTTTGTAACCCAACGAGACAAACACACGTATTGTTCCATTTGTCTCTGCTGTTGGACAGTAACTTCTGGCAAAGTGATGAACATGTGAACCACCTCAGCCAGGGTAGTAAAATCTGCAAGCAGTCGATGAACTGAAGCCCTTCGTTACTCAGTCTTCTTCTCAGCATGTACTAATAAAAATAAGCAATTCCACAAGCAGTGGGAATACTCGGTCTTGGTCCAGACTTTTTTAATCTCTTCACTGGTTGTGAGGTCAAACCAGTGCTGTTCTACCTTTCTACACTTGTAGGCAGATTTCTGCATTTCTGTAACTGTGGTATTTTGGAGTACAAAACAGTGACTGATACAAGGGCAAAGCTGAAAGTACTGAGGGAGTTGTAGTAAAAGCTTGTTTCTTTTAAGGAAGTGATACAACCTTGTGTACTAACACAGAACAGATTTCCTTGCAGTCCTTACTAGAGGAAAAAACCACTTTTGTTTCCAGTCTTTATATTTATCCATATTTTATCAATTTGACCAGTTAAACCGTACAAGCTATGAACAGGTGAATCTTTAGGACATTCTGTCTGGCAATGTGAAGACAAAATTCTATTCTAAACTTAGATATATTTGATGGAGCATTGTTTTTTATTTTCTTTAAAGGATATTATAAATTCTGAATTAAGAAAAAATGTTATAAAAACCCCTTTTCGTTATTTCATACGGTGGAAGTGTATTTAAGGAAATGATGAAGTAAGTGGATTGAAAACTACTAAGACACAGTGGAGTAATACAGTTAGTAATGTGAGGATCTTTAATTGGACCATAACTTGTTTGTCCTGATATACTACATCGGTGGCAAGCTTCTCTTGCTCTGAGTAACTCCACTGGACCTCGTCTGCATGTCATTGTCCCCTTTTTGTGAAGATTCTGAATGTGAAATAAGTTGTTTCCTTAGCTTCACCGTGGCAGTGAAACTGATTGGAAATGGTTTGAAATCCGTTCCAGCAAGTGCTTTTGTAGCATTTCATACTTACATTTCATACTTACGTTGTTGATATCAACAACAGACCTAGAGGTACTGGCAGTCCTGCAGGCATCCAGGCCTCATACTCCCACCAGGATTGTACATGGATGTGGCTAGAGAAGGAGAGGGAAGTGAAACCAAGTGGATGATAATCATACTTTGGTAAGCTTGCTTTTCCTTACCAAAGCGACCCTGCTGGATCCTGCCACTCCTTCTTGCTCTGGGGACTGCATGCTATTGTATGCCTTAGAGGATCAGCAGTTGCAACAAGTTCAGCTGCTTTCCTGGAAATCTGTGAAGATACTGCTCCAAAGCTGCAGCGCTGGGATGTTGCCATGTGCCTGCTCATGTATCTGTGTTTGAAGGAACAACAAAGGCCTGTTGTCAGCAGGCCACATTCCCAGCAGTTGCTCTCGTCATCAGCTGGGTGATTATGTATTGATAAATCTGGAGTGATGTTAAAATGCAATTCTCGAATTGGGTTAAAGTTTCATACACTAAACGACTGAAGAACATTTGAATACCTCCTGAGTTTTATGGGAGCAGTTTTGGCTAGACTTCCTTGTGTACTGATGAGTTTTTCCTACAAAAGTCCGTAGTTTAATACCTGTAGGTAGGTAAGGTCTTACTAGTCAGTGGAGTGCTAGGTAGTTCTCATAATCACAAGTACGCACAGGCTTGGTACAGCATGAAATATCTTCTCAAAAATCCCATTTTCATATGCTAATTTTCAATGTAATGTGTATGGAAATTGTAGTCCAGTAAAACTCGGGGGAATAGTGAAATTACTCTAGTACGTTCATTTTCTGCTGCTAGATTTTTGATTTTATTTCATTTTCAATAAAATGTTATTCAATAAAGTGTTATTTTATATTTTACATTGTTTTTTCTTTTGTCCATCGCCATCTTGCCTGTTTCTAAATGAAGGAAAGAACAGAGGTTCTTTGGGATGCTGGGTAGGAGAATTGAAATGTGCAGGCAGACAAGTGGCAAATTCTCTTTTGGGTTTAGTTATGTTAGGAAGATAAGTCATGAGCCATTACCTTTTCTGGGTTGGGTGCCATCATAAGAACCTGGTGGGGAATTAAGGACAGACATTGCTATCAGAGAGCTAAAAGTGCTGCATAGAAATGAGCATTTCCTACATCTTCTGCTGCAGTAGAATCCACCAGTCGTGGCAGTGTGGATTCCAGATTTGCAAGAAAGATGCTGGTTTTCCATGGCTTTAGCTTTGTGGGGAGGATTACTTTATGACATTTTGGGCCTCTTTCAAGGAGAGGAAGAGATGTTCTGTTTGGGAGGATATAGAGGTGAGCTCTATCTTCTCACTTGTGTCACTGGCAGAGTGGCCGTTACTCAGAGGGCTTTAGTGTTCTTCAAGATTTTATTCTAGCTATGTTTTGCCAGACATGCTGTTGTATCCTCAGAAGACAACTTTTCTAGTCCTTGCACAGCTGGTTACTTGTAAAGATCTCTGCATTATCTTAAAGGTGGAAAGATGATCCTGAACCTGATCCTCTCTACAGGCAGAGCTCCAATGTGTGTAGCTGAAGGAGGACAGATCATGTTTATATGTCCTTAAACGAGACCATGGAATATCGTGGGTAAATGAGGAGATGGATGGATAGGCCATGAAAATGTCATGCAGGGCACTGTGGAGCAGCAGTGGGGGGCTGAGCTGAAACATGACTTAGGCTGGGGTTGCTTCACCAAAAACTCTGTAGCAACATAGTCCTTTCAGAAGTGGTCCTGTTGCTTTTAAAGAAGGTTGATTTAAGGGCACGTTTTACTGTCTACAGCAGAAATTCTGGTTTTGATTGCTACCTCAGCATCCCCTGATTCCTGCCTAGAGTACTGTGTGTGCTCAGAAGTAAAACTTTGTAGCCTGTGAGAAGCTAAATTATATACATTTAGTAAAGGGGGTCCCTCTTGAAATTCAGTGTCTTGTGACATGCAGAGAATCAAAGGAGATCATCAGATAGTCCCCTTTTGCTCTGTAATGTGTCAGTTCTAGGATATAAAGAGATCATGTGGAAGAGAAACAAAGAAATTCGGGCTAAAATGAAAACCGTGAAGTCTAAAGATACACAATAAAGTCAGTTGTGCCAACGTAGATTTAACCATCCTGATCTCTGGGGAGCAATGACTGGAGGTACTTTTGTGCAATTCACTTTTCATCTGCTTCATCAGGCAAACCACCAGCACAAATGTCTCATGATACCCTTGGTTTCAAACAGACAGTGGCATAAAGGGCCGTATGTTCAGAGTTTTATTGTTAACTTCATCGAGACAATGTGTGGATTTAAGTCGGGAGGATGGAGGATGTGGCCATGAGAGGGGCACGAGGTGATGCAAATGGCAGCATTGCAGCCCCTGAATGCCCACAGTAGTTAAGCAATGTGGGGACTTTTTTATTGTCCAGTGACTGAATATTCCTTGGAAAGTCCTTTTTTATGCTGTAACAAGCCAAGCGGTCAAACAACTGGAATATTTGGCATATGTGACACCGAATGTCCGTTCTCAGTACGTACTGGATTCTCTGCCTGGGAATGGATGGTTAGAGGCAGATGGAAAGGCAGACATAGGAACCTGACAGATGATAATTGCTACATGTAGGTTATAACTGATTTTAGTTTTTTTTTTAATTTTCATCTTCTATTACTAATTTGTGTCTTTACTGCTACTACAAGACAGTGGTTTCCTTGTAGTTCCCTAACTGATTTTAGTTTTTCTGTTGAAGCAAAAGAAACAGGATTCTAGACCCAGCATAGGAGCAGGGGAGTAGAAGCCTCATTTTTCTTCAGTACCTGGATTCATCATAAATGTGGTGCTTGGTTTTGTGCATCTTGTATTTTGTCAATAAATAGGATAAGCCTTTGTTCTTGAACGGTTTCATTTTTTTCCCATTTGGCGTATGTGCTGCCTTATGCATTTGTACATTGCCAGCAAGTGCCTGGTGAGGCATAACTCCTGCACCTGAAGCATCTGTAACCGCTTTCTGAACTAGGAAATGCTTCATAACAAAGCAGAAGTCTTCAAGGATTCTCCAGTCTGCTGTTTTTGGTTTGTTTTGTGGGTTTTTTTTAATAACGAATGTGGGTGTCATAGTGCGTGATGATGTCAAACAGAACCAATCCCTTGGATCAGTTTTCACGGACACAATCGAAGCTTTGGAAATGGTATATTTTCCTTTCATGTCAAGAGCCCAATTATATTGGTATTTTCGCAATTCTATTTCAGATGAGAAGAAGCAGATGGTTGCAAATGTTGAGAAACAGCTTGAAGAAGCAAGGGAACTGGTACGTTTTGGCTTTTCATATGTTAATTGCAAATTCCTGTGGAAAATAATAGGATCCTTAGTACCATGAAACATACATGATGCCCTAAAAATACTTAACAATGATATATTAGAAAATGAAATAATATTTTTGAAATAGTTCTCATTTGAGTATATGAAATACTCAAGAGGAGCATATCCTTTGTTAGTCTTGTGTTCAGTGATTGAAGATTTGCATTATTGCTGTAAGCTATTACAGGCTGCTACATGCTTTGGGTTGTGAATTAGGTCTTTTACTTTAGGAATTGAATTAAATATTTACACACCTGGATTGTTTGTTTTTTCTTTGATGGACCCATGCATCTACTTGATTTAGTCTGATTGTGTTGTAGAGCAGTAGATCTTTTTTTCTCTTTTAGCAAGTGAGGCATAAAGATACTCTGTTGTCTGAGATCAAGGGGGCAATGTTAGTGTGGGTTACTGATCCAAGAGTATGTATGTTAACCAAGCATTAGTTAGTGGTCTGCACTGACAGAAGAAAGCAATATATGTTAAGCAACTGTGACTTTTTAAAAAAATTGTTCCACTTACAGCCTGTCATGTCCTCCATCTGGATAGAGTATAGAGGTAAAGCTTTGTAGATGTGGAGTAACTGAGCAAAGGTGTTAGTGACTGTGCAGACTGACTTTTTCCCACATGGCCAATAGTTCCTTGCCTGAAGATGCTTTTGTTTATTGCTTGCAAGTCTATCTAATGTCAGAAATGTAACCTGACTGTTAGGATAGGGAAAAGAAATTAGTTCTTCTAGCCTGACAGTTCTTAGACTTGAGCAACTTGAATCAATGATTTGGTTACTAACTGAACAGTAATGTTGAAATTCACATTTTTAAGTGGCGTAGGAAGAAAAAGATCTCTAAGGTGTTTGTTGACATACCTGATGTTTTTGGTTTGAGAATTGATTTAGTCTTGTAGACTAATCGAAAAGAGCAAAAATTGAGTTAAGGACTTACTACCTTATTACTTCTCTCCTTGTGTCAGGAAAAGATCATCTAAATTTGTATTTATTGTATGATTAAAAAGTAAATCCTGTATTTGTACTTTTATCCTAATGATGATCTTCATTTAATGTACTGACTTTTCTTTCATGCTTTTGTTTTAGATCTTGTTGCTAATGCTGCTAGACAGGTCCTTAATTCAATTATTGGCTTTAAGCAATTACCTAACATGTAGGTGATTAATGTCAAGGCTTGGGTTTAAAAATCAATTGGAACAAACCTGCTAATAACAGAACTGATTAAAAAGATCCTCTTTTAAGCAAAAGGCTGCAGTAGAAAATCAGAATAAACCTAATTCCTTGCTACTGATAGTTTTCATACATTGGTTTGCTTCATTGTCTTGAGTAGTCAAAGCTGGGTTTAGCTGATTTTGTTTTATTTCCTACTTGGCTAGGAAATAACACTCTCATGTATTATAAATATTATTGTACAGATAATTTATTTACATTGACTAACCATTGATTGTTTTAAAACACTGTCTGCTTTGTTTGGGTAAGATCACTGGTGTAATTGACTTGAACTACGTGCAGAACTGACACCAAAACTTTCAGACTTCCAGGATGCCTTTTCAAGCCAGAGCTGCTGAGTAAGAGATCTCTGGAGAGAAATCCTGTTGTTCTACACCCCCTGTGGAGTATCTGAATGTTATTTTTGCCAGGTTTTTAGGAAAAGTGAATGTTGTGATAACCTTGGGGGACTTCTTTGAGTATGAAATCTATCATGTGCTAGAAGAACGGGAATTAGCATTTTTGAGTGAATTTCTCTTTTAAGAATAAAAAATTGGCTGTGTGTTATTTGCCTTTATGTTTTATTAGGGGCACATCACAAAATTGTTGTGTTGCAACTGGTAGGTTATGGGTCTTTAGACACTTGTTGTTTTTTTTCTTTTAAATATAGTTCTCTATCTCAGTACCAGAACTTTAGAATTAGAATAAAATAGCAAAGCTTCGATTTTCATAAAATGCTAGCAACTCTCCAGAGCAATTTCCATGTGGAAAAGTTTCTGTGGGAGGAAGAGACTTATTTTGGGGTCTCAATGGACAACATCAGCAGTGCTACCTTACTTTGTTTTATTTTTGAATGGAAATACCAGTGGCTGCTCTGCTTTATGCTGTATTCGGTGCTGGGAGTATACTGAGTGCTGCTAGGAGCAAACCGACTCAGTTGAACACCTGAGGAGCCTTAAGGATGGGGCCTGGTTTATGAATTAGGTGCCAAAATGCTCAGCTTCACCACAGGGGTGGCAAGTTTGAATGTAAGCAATAACAGGAGTTAGAGCTTTTAGGTTCTCTGAAGAAAACTTGAACTGCTATGGATGTTTCGAGGTTTAAGTGTGAGGTTATTTTTTGTCTTTAGTAGAATTTAGCTCTGTTCTTGCTTCTGTATGAAAAACATGGTTTTGTGACCAATAATATGAGACCTGAAAGTGAAGATGCATGAAATTAGGTTGCATTTAGGTTCACACCTGCTTGGCCACTATCTTCTGCATGACTTCGCATAGAAACTTATGAGCTCAGCTGCAAAGTGTATCCATTTAATCTCGTGATGACAAAAAAAAGGTGTTAAATGCTGATCAGCCTAAATATGCATGCCTTGTCATTGTTCTGACCTGACACTCTCTGATACTAACCCTTTTAGAATGAACATTTTGGATTTCATGGACAGTGGTCTTGAGCCTTGCTGCAAATTCTGTATTCACTAGGAGGTGGTTTCATGTTTATATAACAGATAAGAATTGAGACTTCATTAAAGTATCCTGACCTTACACATATAATTGTATATATATGTGAGGAGTGTTTTCTATGTTTATAGAACATTTGAAATCAAATATATCAAGATGAAATTGATAAGAAATAGGCCATTAACTCCAGCTTCTGGTTTAATTTATAATATCCCTTTGGAAACTTAAGCTTGAGCCAAAGAACTGGGTAGTATTAGAAATTGCTTTGTATGTTTCAGTTCATTACTGACTATTTAATTAAAGTCTGCTTTACAGTTTATTATTAAATATAATTTTGTATAATCAGAATAGATCAGGCGGAATGACTTTTCAGTATCTGGTAATTCCATTGATTAAATTCAGATGCTTTTCTTACGATATGAGGATGAAATTTCAAAGTGTAAGCAAGCAATTACATAGGAATAAACTGTAGCTGTCCCCTGTGAAGACCCATAACCAGTAGCTTGGGACCCTAATTGAAAGGCATTTCTGTTCCAATGCCATATTGCTCAACTGAGATCAGTAGGAGGTGAGTAAATATTGTTTCAGGTGCCTACAGCAACCAAGGAGAGGTATTCTTTTATCTTTTTAAAGTTGGAAAGATTTTAAAAGGCAGGTAAGAGATTCTTCAGCTCTGCAGAACAGAATTCCTGAAAAGGCAGCACCATGTAGAGGAAGCTGCATGACCCAGTGGGCAGGTAATTAGCAGGCAGCTCAGCCCTGGTTTATAACTCTTTTTGATTTTCTGTAACTCTGTGCCATATTCTTGCATTTCAGGCACCTTAGTATTGTACATGGCAAAGAATGAATAGAAAAGCTTTTGAAATATGTATTTCATCTCTGACATTTTATTACATTCGCCTGTATATAAGTTCTTGAACAGTGTTGTCATTAAACCCAGAAATTCAGCTCTTTGGTATATCTACATACAGATTTGGGATGTAGATTTAGGCAGTCAGTTCAAGCCTTGTAATTCTGCTGGGTAAGTATTTAAAAGAACTAGAATTAGTTTATTAAACGTAGAGACTGGTGGTAAATAAAACTTTAAAGTGTATATACACACACACACACATATATACACAAATACATGTGTGTGTGTATATAAATAAATAAAATACCTTTTTCAGCCAAGGGTTTCCAAAACACGTGGCTAGATGGAGGTAGGCTTTCTTCTGAACTATACTCATTTGCAGGAAGTCGTTTAATCTCACTTTTATTATTTTCTTGTAATAAAAATGTATTCATCACATTTGGAATTGAAATCCAGAAATTTTTTACTAGAATCATTCCTTCTAAGTGTTAATAATATTAACTTTGTCAGTTGTTTGTTATCTTAAGGCTGTGTAAAGTTTTTGACGTTTATATATTGCAGAATAAACATTTTTCTTGATAAAGAAGGAATATTTCTTAGGATTTAGTGAACAAGTTAGGTAAATTAATCTTTGCTTTAATTATCCTTTAGATTTACATGTCTCTTCTTTATTTTTGCTTGCTAGCTTGAGCAGATGGAACTTGAAGTTCGAGAGATCCCACCTCAAAGCCGAGGAATGTACAGCAGTCGAATGAGAAGCTACAAACAAGAAATGGGAAAACTTGAAGCTGATTTCGTGAGTTTTTAACTTATTACATGAAGAATGCATCTATGAGAATTTAAAAAATATAATAATACAGTTATTCAGGGTATTTTTGACTAGTGTGAGAGATGAGTTCTGCCTGTATCTTGCTGTATTTATGGACAGATGAAAACCAAACTGGGGAAGAGAAGCTTTTTGTAGCAGTCTCACACCAATATTAAATTTGCTAACCTTCTGTCCCTTTCTGAATTGTTTCTGTGCCATTAGACATTGTGAGTGCTCATGCTTTAGGCAAAATAATCAGCTTTTAATCCTATTTCTCAAGGAACAACTGGTAGAATATCAGAATTAATACTTAAATTGTAATGTAAGAGCACTCAAAGTGGAAAGTAATGGTTCATTTAAGACAGCTTGTAGTAATGTGAGCAGTAACATGAAAAGCAATATAATTTCCAATCCATGGAATTTTTGAATGTAGTTTATCTCATGTGCACTTAATTTCCTAGTCTCTGTGATTTCTTTTCCGTTGCACTTAGCTTCTCCTTGGCTTTTGTACAAATCGGTTATAAATACTTAATTTTTCAAGTAACGGGTACAAACTAACAAGATTCCCTTCTCTAGGGGCTTCTGCTACAGTTATCAGTCCTTTTTTGTGACTGGGATTTGTGCCGAAGAGATTTACATAGAAACAAAACTGTTTCCCTTAAAATCCTGAGGAAGTTCAAAGGGATTGCAAAGTGTAGGAAAATGCTGTGCTAATTGTCAGCAGCTCAGTTCCTCCAGGGTAGGCAGAAAGAAATAACCAGTGGCAGTATTTTCCATTCACTGAAGAACTCTGAATTTTCTTGGGTTGTTGGCAGCAGTTGATTCCTTCAGGGGAGGGGAGTCAATGTTTATACCTGCAGCCAGGAAATCCAGCTGACTGTCACTCCTCTGTGCTTCTGCCAAGTTGAGGAGTTGTACAAAAATGTGTTAGTTAGAAGATGGTTGGAATTTCGTAAAGTTTGAGGAACATTGGGCTAAAGAGTCTTGAATTAAAATTTTGAGACACTCTCATGGCGTTTCCCTTTAGGAAGTGCATACATCCCTACTGGCTAAACAGTGGCTTCCGAGAGAGGACAATATCTGGACCAGTAGTGAATGCTGTTTATCTTCTCAGACGTGGAGGAATTCACTGTCAGGATATATTTTTTGCTGGCCTATTTCTCTGTGTAGGCGGAAGGGAGGAATTGGTACTTCTATATTCCCTGGCAATAGGGAATGGGAGAATTCAAAACTGGACACTTTATGGAAGAGGAGAAATGAGCATGTGTGGAAGAAATGCAGCAGAGCACTAGGAGTTATGTGGTCAAAAGAACGTAAGTTTCTGCTCAAATAGAAGAAGCAAAAACATGAGAAAGAGGAAGAAAGAAATGGTAATAATGGGAAAAAAACAACAGCCCAAAACCCAAGATTGACATTCAGCAGAAGATCAAGGCAAGAAAGTGGAGTGAAGGTTGGAGCAAAGTACTGAGAGAAAAAAACAGCTGTGCTTGAAAGAATCTCAGTTACATAGCAAATAGTTGTTACAATAAAGTCCCTACTTAGTTCCAGTTTCTAAGTAATAACATTTTTCTAGTTTTGTGTGTGAGGGTTTGAGAATCTTTTTGGATTATTCTCTAGTCAATAGCAACTTGTTGGAAACTATGTAACAAAATGATTCAGTTACAGAATCACAGAATTCTAGTGTTGGAAGGGACCTCGAAGGATCATCTAATCCAACCCCCCTGCCAGAGCAGGGTCACCTAGAGTACATCACACAGGAACGCATCCAGGCGGG
>VZRW01011313.1:211613-309130 GCA_013398125.1 Aegotheles bennettii | reverse complement strand
CTATTTCTTTTTTTTCTTTTTTTGCTTTGCTAGTAACTGAAATTACTGTTTCATGAATAAAATATTTCTGGTGGGATTTGCATTTCTATATTGGCTGAAGATACTGTGTTGAATGTTTTATTAACCAGCCCAGTGCAACTGTCAGCCTATTAAAGAGATCCAATGGACCCTGTTTAGCTAAATAAACTAAATAAATCCAATTCGTCAAATTGTGTTCCTGGCTGTTTATTTTCCATTCTTTTGATGTACAGTTTATTTTAAGTTAAAGCCACATAGTTTTAAAAATTAATGGGAAAATAGAATTTAGTGTTTGAAACATGAGGAGGCTAATTGCCATGGTCAAAAATAGCTTTTCTTTATGGTGAAGTTGCCGTCTGGTAAACTGTGAACTTTTTATTGGTTTCTGATTAACTGTCCCATCTCAAAAATTAGTTTGGCAAATGAGTGGTTAATGGCTTTTTTTTTGCCTGCTTGCTGGGTTCTGTTGCTTTCATGAAATGAAACTTGAAATATAAGCACTGCTGTTAAAAGTAGCTATTTCTACCCAACTTCAAGAGATTTGTGCTTCATCGTGCTATATTATCAATCAGAATTCAATAGGAAATTTTTATATGATCATTACATACTAAATGCTTGTTGAAATTCCGATTGCATCATAGGCAGATATTAGAGTGTAAAGAAGATCTCTTTGCATAACTGAAAATATTGTATGTCTGGGGGTCAAACAGCTGTCAAACATAGTAGCATTCGTTATATTCTGCTAGTACAAGTAATATTTTAGATACCTTTTTTTTCTTTTGAAAATCTTTGCTATAGAATACTGGGAGACAGACTATAAATTTATGGTAATGTTACTGGCATAGTAAAAATTCTTCTGTGCCAGTTAAAAAATCCTGTAAATGCAAATATATTCTAGATTTGTTAATATGTGAAATGAAGAAACAGTGGTGCTTGTATTCTCTCTTTCTTTCTGATGCTTTCCATAGCACTGCTTTAATGATGTTATATGTTAACTTTTGTGTGTTTTACAAGAAATTGAAGTTGTCAAGTATCATGTTTTGCATATTTTTATTTTTATAATCTTGGCTTTCCAAAGTGGAATAATGAAATTTAGTGCAATAGAAATGCAGTGCATTTGAATTCTGTTTTTTGCTTTTCTTTCAAGAAATCTATTATAATAGATTAAAAAGTCTTTGTTAAGATCTAATGTGTTAGTATGAATTTGATAATGTCAGGGATTCTTAAGGAAAATCATTCAATCAGCTCATTCCATCTTTTTTTCTTACAAATTACAGTTGAATTTAACCAAAATTATATATTTTGCTGATGCCACTCCAGAAAAGTCTAACCCAAGAACACGGTAGATATTTATGCAGATGTCTTCAATGTTGGATAGTGTGCTATTCCCTTGTGTAGGTAGACTTTCATTTGTCTTGAAAAATATTAAATTTCTTTAATATTTACAGGCAGCAATTATTTAAAAATGCTATTTAATAGCAAAACCACACAATGTTAGTCTGTTTTCTCTCTGATAAACCTTCCCATTTTGTGCTCCAAGCTGGTTATTTTTAACATGCCAATAGTAAACACAGAAGGAACTTTATGGTTCTTTAAAACTGGCTAGTGTAGGTAAAAGGAGATGGACTTTTACAGCAGTGGAGATGTCTTATTTCTGGCTTAAGAGTTAGTGAGGGAGGAATATAAAGCAAAAAAATGCAGTTGGAAGTGTGTTCAAATTCTTCCCCCTGGCCCCCTCTGTAGTGTTCTTTACTATGTGAAGCATGTGGAATAAGTGTGAATATCTCTGTTCGTTTGGTAACTTTTTACTTGTATTTTGAAATCATTTAATAGTTCCAAGTACAGTCAGCTTCCCTTAAAGCCACTGTACAAACCACAACAAAAAGTGGTTCTTGGCCACAAAGTCTATTTAAACTTACTGTTCTTACCCAGTTAGGGAGGAAATCCCTGCAAAGGCTAGAGGATCTGTAAGTTGTTCGTTTGACAATTAAATGTTTGTATACATTTATAATAAGTGGATCAAATATAGCACCTCCCTTACTTTTGATTAATTTTTTGTAAACTGCTTTTAGGGTGCCAGTGCTAGCAAAATAAGCCTTTTTCCGATATTTAATAAATACTACAGAGGTTTCATTCCCAAAAGAGCTGATCAATGAAAATTGGAGTAGATGAGATAGTAATAAGGAACATAGCAACTGGCTTCTGGGATCCGCAGTAGAACAGAGTAATTTTTCTTATCGTAATATTTAACCATTTCTCATGGGTTTAATGAAAAAAAGTTTTTGCTAACTAAATATTTGGTGCCTTGTGTATAAAGAAAAAGAAATTGGGGAGTGTGTGTGGGCTCTGCATGTTTCCCATCGAGTGGCATTTGTGCTTACTTTCTGAACCCCCACAAGTTTCCAGCATATCCTTAGTTTGTTTTTTTATTTTCAGAGAGGTTAAGATTAGAATGAATAAAGGTAGTGTTTGCCAAGTTACCCTCCTGGTCAATGTGGAAATGTGTTAGGTAGGCTTTTGGAAAACTCTGAATTGCAATTGCAGGCTTTGTACCTGTTCACTAAAGACTCAAATGTGAATTCTGACAAGTCAGAGAAAAGGCTTTTGTATTGTGTTTGGTGGGTCTTGGCTTGGACCTTAGATAGAAAATGCTCCTACATTACAAAGATAGCACCTTCCTTTCCACTGATTCAGAAGTAGAACATTTTGAGTCATTATTAAATTAAACTGTAAACCAGGAAAAAAATTGTATTTAATATTTAATTTAAGATGGAATAATAGCATTAATATCAAAGCAAATTTTCTTAATTCAGAATCTGAAAAGTAATTTTCCATAACGATGGTTGGTATTTTGGGATGTGTAACTACAACTATTTTGACACAGGGATCCCTATTTGTAGAGTGTTTTGCACAAGTGTTTCTCACTCATGAGGACACCTTTTTGGCACTGTGATAGTGAGTATTACTAAACAGAACTGTGCAAAGTACTAAGTTATTATGTTGGTGTGTTTCTTGTGATTATTTTTGGTTTATGTGTTTAAGAAATATAGGTTAGTTTCAATATTATGGATTGGTTCATTAGCAGCTGACTTTGAAACTACAGGTTTTCATTTTTTATAATTTCTAGCATTCTTAAAAAAGACTGAGAAGTATTTATCTAGGATTAATGTGGATGGGAGTTAAACTAATAATGTTAAGATGGGGTCTTAATTATAGTTCTAGGATTTATTTTTTTTTAATTAAAAAAAGTTCAAGTTATGAGACTGCATTTTTGTATTGTTTTGTAATTCAATGTTATTAATACCGCTAAGTGACCATGTGATTTTCTCTTCTTTCTGCCCAGTCTTCAGGAGAAATCAGACTCTGTGGTTCAGTTGTGTAAGCTTCCCACAAAGTTAGTTCAGTCAACTAAATCAAGGTAAAAAGTTAGAGGAAGGTCAGGATTAAGTTAGGGGTTGCTAACCTGAATCGCTTTCCCAGCCTTTTGAAGCCCTTTAGTGTTCCTTTTGTCTTTTCCTCACCTTCTGTCATGTTGTCCTCCCGTTAGATCTTTATTTCAGTTGAAGGCAGCTGGGTTGCATCTTTCTTCTGACCCATGCTTGGAGTCAGTTTCAAACATGATATTAAGGTCCCCTTGTTCCATTCATGAGCTGCATGTTCAGCATTCAGCAATGCAGATCAGTGGCTCAGCACTTGTTCCCTCTGGACATCTTGGTTTAAAATACATGAAATTTAGAATGAGCATAAGACAAATTTGCTTCTCTCCCCATTTCCTTCTCTCCCTTTTCTTTTTCTGCTTCTCTTTCTGGGGCAAACTTTAAAAGTTTTCACTTTTAATTTGTATCTAAAAAGTACTCTGTTGCTAAGGTCATCTGCTGAGTTCCCTTTTCTCATAATCTAGGACCAGTTTGCAAGCCATTTGTAGTTTTAACAAGTGTCTTAGCTGAGGACCTTTCTCTCACCGGGAGCTTCACATACTGTGATGGTGTTTGGTTAGGCAGTAGTGTGGTTTTAAGTGAATCTCCCAATTTTCCTCACTTACTGCATGTGAGTCTGAATAGGATTGTTTTTTGAGGAAGAAGAACTGGAAACTCCATTTCAGGGTTGCACCAAATGCAGAAATAAGGAACTGAACCAAAGACTGGTGTTTCAGGCAGCTTTGAACCATGTTGAAGTGAGGATGTTTGGTATAGGAACTGGGCTAAATCTATTCTGTGATTATACCTGAAATCATGTACACTGCAAAAGCAATAGTGGAAAAACTCGAAGGTGCTACCTGTTCTGGTGGAGTTAAATGTATTGTTTTGGAGCAAGACTCTCTTATGAGGCCCTTCCTTCCACTGTGGAAGATTTGGAAATTTCCATTCCCATTCTCATGCCATATTTCAAACAAAGCGTGTTTTTGTAGCATGAAATCTAGTTATTAGTAAGTTTGGATTACTTTTATTTTTTGAAATTGCCTTTTCAATTAGTTTGATTAGTATATAAAGGTCATTTATGATAGATCGTGTGTCAGTTCTTCCACCTACTTGTAATTTGAACAGAAAAACTAAGCCTCTGGTTTTCCATAATATTAAATGCACTTTCAAGGTCTTCAGCACTAAACTTCTGATATCCACAAAGGATTAGTGGGTGATACTTAAAATCTTCCTTATCTAAGTCCCCAGCTATACTTCACTGTGTTTGTGATTTTGACGCGAAGGTGACGTGAGTTATAAATTCTCAATTTCCCCTTGGCTTTAAACTCTTCTGTGTGACTGGCCATAACTTGGCCTGGGTTTGGCTTGGGCAGGAGTGTTTGAACTGATCTATACAATGGAGTTTATCCTTTCATTCAGATAAATAAAGTTTTGTTTTTTTTCCTCTAGAGCAAGGTATTGCAGTCTGGCTGGAAGGACTTGCTGATTAGGTCTTTGACTGTGTAGTGGCAAGGTGTGTGTGGGGGTGAAATTCTGGAAATGAGGCTGTGCTGCCCTCTGTTATGTTTTTTGGGAAGTACCTAGAGAAAAGTGAGAATGTCCTGACATTGTAAACAAAGAAGGTGGACCTATGATAGTAGCATTCCTCTTGAGGGATTTGAATCAAGCACCTACTGTAGAAAGTGGAAACAAATCTATTGCTTTGCTCAACATCAGAGCTGTATTCAAAGTTTCTTGTGCCTTATATTTTAACTGTTATGCATGCTTAGTATATTTTAGATCAGAAGAAGGAATCTTTGGTGTGTGTTTAAATACAGGTGAACAAGTTTGTGTGTTTGTGTCAGGTTTTTTTAACATTGAACAAAGCCCTTTCCCCTGCCCAGTACAGTCAAAATGGAATTCAAATTCTCAACGAATTATTACAGTCTGTCTGTAAACTTCACTGTTGGACACATCACTTCAAAAACAGCCATATGAAGAAAAATGTGTGGTGCACTTATTGACAGAGGAAAGCCAATAAATCCAATCTGATTCAGGAAGCTGAGAAATATTTTAATAACTTTTTGACATTTTCCTGTAGTCCTTATTTACCTTATCAATAGTTATGGTGACATCTGATTGTCAACTTTTTATATTAAACCAAACTAATAAATTAAACATGTTGTGTTTATACCTGATGAAAGCTGACGTTTTGGAAAGGTGTTAAAATATACTGACAGGTCTTGTTCATAAACTCCTTTGGTATAAATATGTAGATGACATCTTTAGATATTGTTTGTACATAGGCTGATAGGCAGGAAACGTTGACAACGTAACAAATGCAAATGTCAACCCCACAATTTAACCTTTCTGTGTAGGAAAAGATGTTAGTTTTAAGTTACATGTATCTTTTAACTTTATTTTCAAAGTTTTTTTTGAGCCTGTTATCATTGCCGTTTCATGTGCCAGTGAATGTAACACTGCAATAAGAAAGATTTGCACTTAAGAGCTTTTCTCTGTGGTGTTCCTACTTAAATGACTACAGCTGAGAGGGTGTTTTTTCTTCTAATTCTTTTTATTTTTCATGTTTTCCTATTACCCTCTGAATCTCTCTGCAATATCACCTGTTCATTCCTGACTTGTCAATGGTTCAGGGCTTGTAAGTGTGACTCGAGGGCAGTAGACCAGTAAAACTATTTTTGAATATGTTAAAGTAGTTTATTGAACAACAAGAGCAGTTTATTTTAACAACAGATGTACGGCCTTGGCTTTAACCCACATCAGGGTTGCTTCACACGCAGAATATTTCTGACTTCACCTGCTCTGTGGTGATGTAAATCCACTGTGTGTTACCTGCTTGACTCCACAAGCTGTGGGTAGTGTCAAATCTTGCCAAAGTAATGCCTGGTTTCAGGTGGTCAGGGCCCTGAGGGCACCAATAGCCCTTCGCGGCCCTCAGCAGCTCCCCGTGGCCCTGCCCTGCCGTGGTGCTCCCCCAGCTGGGCCCTGGTAAAACGCTGGCCTGGACTCGCCGGTGTTGGGAGCTATGCCAGATGTCCTAAAGAACCTGTAAGTTCCCTGTCCTTGTTCTTTCTGATTTTTAAGACTACTTATCATAGAATCATAGAATCGATTTGGTTGGAAAAGACCTTTAAGATGATCAAGTGCAATGGTGCCCGAGGCCCAGTGTCTGAGGGCGCAGCGCGGAATCTTTTGTGCACCAGCGCAGGGGGCGGCTGGTGGGGTTTTGCAGTGCTGGCTTGGAGCACACATTGAAATACTGAGTATCTTTTACTGCTTTTGGAATGGGAATGCCCATTTTGATCCCGATAGAGGTGAGCAGAGTTCCCACTGAGGCCTGTAGCTTGTCTGAATTATGTCTCTCAGTGTCCCATTTTAGTCTTGTGAGGGGCTTTAAGAAGGAAAAAACTCTGTCCTCTTTCTGTCACTCAGGCATTTCTCTCTGTCTTTTGGTGACCGATTTCAAAATCAAGATGAACTTTTCCATCATGTTCTTGTTGCTGCTTCATGCAGGTGTTCCTTTATCACTATTGAAATTGCACTGGTAGGTTGGAAGTGCTTTGGTACATATTTCATGATCTTTCACACAACTCTCAGGTTGGAATCTCTGAGACCAAGGGAGTCATTTAAATATTGACTCTATAGTAGGTAAGGATGTGCCTGTGAATCTCATCAAGGAGAATCCACTCTTTCCTCACATGTCAAATGTGCGTGTCAATTAGAGAGGTTAAGCAGAAGTTTGGGAACGGGAGGTTGGTGTTAATTGGTTTGTAACATTGGACTTACATTGGAGTTAAAGCTGTTGCTGTTGTGCCAGGAATCAAAACTTGCTGAATTTTATTAGTGGCAGAGGAAGTTACTACTGGTTTTGTGGTCTTTCCCTTGTAAATGACTTAAAGGATATCCACAGTCACAACCGGATCTCTGTTATAAATAAAAACAAAAATGTACCAGCATTTTTGGTGTTCTCAGCTACAGAGGTAGTTAATGAAAGTAAAAGTAATGGGAGGTTGGTGCAGGCTTATAAAATTTAATAGTTTTGGAAGGCTTCAAGTGTATCAAAAATAACTCTTTTCCAGAATAATTAACTACCTTACCTTGGTATTGAATCAGTCAGCCAATTAACACAGTCCTGTTTTGTACTGTGGAAACTTTGGTAGCACATTAATGAGCACCAACCTTTCCAGCAGAAATATTTCTGCACTTGGACTGATTTATATATTATTTATTACTTAAAGGTAGATCTCAAGAGTATTTTTCAGCTGTATATTGTTTGCTTTTTGTTAGTTAGATGGACAGATTTGGGATGTACATCTGTGATTACTGCATAATTGTCAGAAAACCCTCTGATATTTGACTGTCCAAAGAACATAAAAGCTATACTTTACTTTGCAACAGCCATATTCTGTCAGATGGTTGCATTGACTTTCTGAAACAGTTGGAGAAAATTAGTAAGACTTAATGTAAACAAAAATGTTAAGATTTGATGTTTACCTCACATTACCTCCCTCTGATAGCAGGCAGTTCCCAATTGTACAGTAAGCATGTTTTGCATGGTTCTTATTCCAAATCTTTCCTTGGGGAAATCACTGGAAGTTGTGGGACAAAGCTCTTTCATGTGCTGTTTAACCTCATTGCTTAGTTTCCTGAGTTATCTAACTAGGTGGCTTCATTTAATCCACTTACTTTATACAGACTATAAATTGCTGCCTTGTATCAGTAGAATTGACCATTTTTTTCCTGAAAAAGTACACCTTTAATTTCTAAACCATTATTTGGAAATGCATTTTTAAGATTCTCAATAATTCTGGCAGAGCCTGGCACCGTAGCTGCAGTGTACTTTTGGAAATTGCCATTAATTAGCATTCTGGTTCTTCAGCTTTATTTAGCAGCTTTTCTGCTCAGTGTAATACCAGCTCTCTTCCCCTAGTTTTTTTTGTTGTTGTGCATTTCCTGCTTAACAGAATGTTTGTTTAAGTAGATACAAGTGCAGTGAATTTCCTGAAACTTACTCATTGGGGAAATTGAAATGAAATTTTAAAATATCATTAGGAATGCAAACAATAAATTCTTCCATTTGCTGTAGGCGTCTTTAGGTTGGAATGACTAGAAAAGGTTCTGGTTAATTAGAAGTAATTTGTTAGAAACCTGGATCCTTTTTTTTTATTTCCTAGATTAAAACTCAGTTCCCAGCTGGATGCTTATAAGTGCAGGAAATGTAATTGTGAGATGATTAATTGCAAAAAGATGGATAATTGGAGTTCATATGATATGTCAAATATGGCTAAACCGAAAGGTTTTCTGCATGTTGAAAGAGATTGGCTGAAGTCTAGATTGCAGAATATTGAGCAAGGAGCGTTTTTAGAGATTAAGAAACACAGATTGCTGCAAAAGGACTGGACAGAGCTTGACTGTAAAGAGACAACCCCTTCCAGCCCTTTCCTATTACTTTGGGTTTTAATTAGCATGGTTTTGGTTTTGTCCTCTTCCCTTTATTGCTGTTATGTGAATTGGAGATTAGGAAGCACAGTAAACATCATACATCTAACACCAATGCTTAGAGACAAAGGTATCTCCTCCTCTCCACTAGGAAAAGCTCAGCCTACCATAGGATAACAGCTGAACAGTCCTAGTGGACTTGTGAATTTGAGTCCCTCATGTTATTCCCTCCGCAGTGTCTTGCCCCACAATCAACATGTTTTTTTCTATAGATTTTTTTTTGATGTTTGTAAAATTTGCCTTGAGTCCCTTTTTACATTTTTTTAACTGTACTGTAATAATAATAATTTAAAAGGTGATACATACAGTATAAACTGCATCAGTGGCATTTTGTTTTCATTATCCCTCCTAGATGTTTAGCAAAACAGTACCTGGTGTTTTAAATTACTTATGCTTTACTTTAAAACAGGAACTTTTGTTTGAATAGCCTATTGTTCTGTTAGCTACTACAATGCACTTCCAACCGCACAGTCTTGTTATATTTACTGTATTTTGGGATCATATAAAATATTTGTTCCCTCCTGCCCCCAACCTATAAACTTCCTATCTCGATAAGGAGTTTCTAACCCTTGGAAATACTGCTTTACAAATTCAGCTAATGACCCAAATACAGCTTGTTTGTTGTGTATGAGTTGTATTAAAATAACGTACTGTATGTGTATTGTCATTAATGATATGCTCATTTTGATAATGGAGCTGCAGTCTCTTAGTATGTAGTCCTTGGGGAGATGCTGCATTTTTTTAACTAAGTATTGTTCTGGCTCCTTTCCTTGATTGGCCCAGAAATAGCAATCAGCTGGGGAGCAGGATGACATGCCTCTTAGCGATCCCTTTTATCTTTGAGATGAGTATCAACATTGTATGCTTCCTAATGGAAGTGTAATTTAATGAAATCTATTGGGTAAACATACTTCAGATGTTCAAAGGAGGTGACAAAATTTTTGCTGGCAGCCAGGACCTGGCTGGTTTCCAGCTTGCCTTTAGCTGCTATGCATATAGCATTGAGAGAGGCACTTAAAATAGGAACACAAAGTATTGTTTCTATTGTGTTTTGGGTTGTGGATTTTTTTCCCCTCTGTTTTATTTTCCTTAATTTTATTTTTGTGATATTTGTACTAGTGCCCTCTGACTTCTAGGCTTTCCCAGTAAAGTGCTGCATGAGGTGAGGTTTCCCCTCTCCCCCCAAAATGTGGAAAACAGTGTTAAACTCGGGGGAGATCGTTGGCACAGAACATGCTGCATATTGGGGAAAGGGTGTGTGTGGGGGCAAGTAATTGAGGCTGCTGTTAGTCAGTAGCTCTATGAAAGAGTGAGTTCCTCTGTAGACTGATAAAATTAAACATCCTCTTTTAAAGATTGTGGCAGAGCACTTTTGTTTTATCAGTAATAATTGCTGATGCAGAACTGTCCTTTATTAGGTTTTATAACAGATGGCTGGGAGTGGAAGGAAAGCTGCTCAGACTTCCACCTCCTCAGCTAGAAACAAGAATGCTAAAAGGAGACAGTTGTCCCTCTTACCATTGCATTTTTCCCTCATTATAGAGCCCAGTGATCCCACCCCACTTTGTGGTAGCAAACTTGGCAGAAAGACTGGAAGATTGCATCAGCAATGTTGTCCCTTTAAGTGGATGTTTAACTGAGCAGCTGATGGATCTTGTTGCTGAGATCCTAATGGTTTGGTAAGCTGGAGGAAAGTGTTTGAGAGAAAATACATTAGACGCATTTGAATGTAATCAATGTGTCTTTGAAACATGGGTTTTTCTTCTTTACGTGTGAGGTCTGGGGCAGATAGTTTTTCTTTGAAGACTTCCACAGTGGTCAGAGTTGAGGGATGAAGAATGTGCTCAGAAAAAGAAAAGTGTGTCATCTGCCTTTTGCTGTTCTTTCAGGTACCGATGGCTAAATCAGAGCTTTTCATTGTGTCCCACTTTATTTCCTGCATGATCCCATAAAGAAGTCTCATTCCCAAGCTTATGTTGTCACTCTCCTATGAATGTATGACATGATATATATGATCATTGTGGTTTTTTATTTCAGTAACAAGTGAGTTCTTTGGACTGGAGGAAGTCATGGTCTGCCAACAGGGAGCTTGTTCCAAATGTTCCAACTTGGGGTACAAAGGCAGGGGTTAAGCAACTTACTCTTTTTTTGTAGTGTTGTTAAGCTAGTGTTCCATGTGGGGACAGTAACTAAGGCTCAAAATGAACTAAGATGTAAAATGGAGTGAAACATATTACTTGTTTACAAATAATGGAACAAAATGTGAAAGATTGAGGAAGAAAATTCTGGATATGTTAATGGAATTTTCTATAACTGTAGGCTATAATGATGATGCAGAAATAAATTGTAATTGTATTGAACTGCCTTCATTCAAAGTGTCTTTGATTCCTCAGCCAAACTATTTATTACTTTAATGCTTACTATATTTTACAAACTTTCTTAAGATACCCAAAGTTTATGCAAGACCAAGATATATACTTCTTTATGTGTATGTGGATGCCTGTACAATGTTGTGCTGTATATGGAATACACTGATGCTAGCTCAGCTTGTAGCAGCTGTGGGATATTTAAAACTATATATATTTTTTAAGACTATTTAATATATAAACATGCTTTATTTAATTTTGACCTTGCATTGCTTCTGGAGACTGGTGAGGAGAGGCAGGAAATGGACAAAATTACATGCAGAAGAAAAGTTTGACTTTATATGTTGTAAACCCAAAATAATTAAAAGGTTCATCAGACTTCCAACTTAATAAAATTACTTCAGCAATGGCTCAGACAAAAATATTTTCTAAAATAAAGTTTGGCAAAATAGTGAAATGTCCTGGCTTTAGATCTGCTTCTTTGAAACTGTCCTTCGTGTGAAGCCCTCCTTTAAAGTGAAATGTCTCTCTACACCTTTGTGGACCAGTTAGCATTGTAAATTTGTATCTCAGTGACTGCTTCACTGAAAACACCTTGAAGTGATATGTTAGTATCTTAATGTAATTGTTTTGTTTTGTAGTGCTTTCCTTAGGTACAAATCAATGCAGTGGTACAGTATTTGCAGTGATACTGTTTTGTATAACCTTTCTGGATGCGCATGCAGCTTTTAAAGTCAGGTTTCAGGAAAACCATGCTACAACTTCAGTATAGAAATAACACATCTACAGTGATGCGATTGTACTTACTGTATCTCTTCCATGATGAAATTAGGCTGGAAGGAAGCTAAGCATTGGATGTTTTAATTTAGCTCCCCTACACCTAATTATCAGTTGAGAGTCCAAGGAAAGAGATCTGACTGGTGCAGGTTGGTGAGATAGTATTTATTAGCTTCATATCCCCTCTTTGCATTTAGGTGCTGGCTTAAAGCTTTTTTCATCTTTGTATTTCTCTGAGCTTCTCTTCCACAAGGACATAATTAGATGGTAGTCTGCTTTCCCTATCTCTTTTCCTTCATTTTATTCCTCCTGATCTGTTTCTTTCCTTACAGCAGTACACACTGCAGCTGCTTCATGACCCAGTGTGGAAGATTAAGCTGTTTCTGAGGCCACCATCAAAAGCTTTCTCACTAGGTCTATAGGAAGATGCAGAAGCATTACCTCTGACTATTGCCATTGCCATCTTTATCATCTTTTTTTGCCCCATTGTCAAGCCATCATTTGTAGCTGCTGTAAGCTTTTACCTGTGGAAGCTTAAAAGATATAGGTTGAGATTTTTTTCAGAAAGGACCCTGAAGAAGTCAGGGCTCAATCCTCAATGGCTTTCAGAGCTGAGCAGCTTAGACCTCTTAAAAATTCTAGTCTTATGTCTTTTCAGGTGGGATCTTCAGAATCTCATGAGTAACCTATAAAAGGATGATATGTTGAAACCTGTACCTCATTCCATGGTTCAGGAGGGCTTGTTTTTTCAGATTATATAAGTGCTTTTGAAATTTCATTATTTGGCAAGATCTGTCTGAAGAAACATGTTTCAGTCTTAGCAAGGTAGTGTTTGAATAGCTGTGAATTCAGAAAGAATCACTTGCAATTTGGAGATCTTCACTGACATATTTTCTTTCGCATGACATTCCAGTATGGTAGAGCAACCAATATATCCAGAGGCCTTTCGAGCTGGTGGCCTAACAGCTAGAGTAATAAAAATAGAAACTTGTAACAGAGCTAATACTTACATTGTTGGAGAAAGGGGAAGAAGTTACTTCAAAGATTTTGAAGTGTTGAATGTTGCAAAGAATGAGGAATGTAGGGAAGTCTGGAATGTTACCTTGAGAAAGTCTTTGGGAAGTGATCATCTTTTTCTGTGGCATGATTGCAGATGCAATCTGGGAAACTGTTTGTCCTTACGCAGCTCTTACGGACAAAAAAACCCCAAAACGTAAACAACCCAAACCCACCTCTTATTCCATCTTCACTAAAAGGAGTGAATTTTCCAATTTTAGAATGATATCAGGTAGATGGATGACAAGATTGAAATTACAGTCCAGGGAAAGATACAATTATAGAATTACATATAACATTGACAATAGTATTATAGATACTGGAGGTGATCAAATCGGGTATAGTTCTTGTAAAATTTTCCTATAGGAATGTATTTGTGAAGTTAAGAGAGATAGGATATTTTAGAAAAGTCAACACATTAGTACATCACATTTGAAAACTCTATCAACACTTGATGTAGTAGTTAGAAGACAGTGTTATATCCCTGACTACCATAAGAATGGCTGTATTCGGTTGGACCAAAACACTTTATAGCTTCATTTTGTTTCTCTGTAAGTGAGAGGTAGCTGGAGAAGAGTGCAAGGGTAAAGTGGATGTGTACCAATGCTGTTCTTACACTCTTCCAGCCTTTCTCTATTGTAACTGAGAGATTCCTGAGACAGAAGTGGTGTCTCCAACCTAGGGCTGTATCACCAGAACAGGAATTAGTTATCAAAGTTGTGGCTCGGGACTTAAAAATCAGAGGAGAACTTCTGCAGAGGGTGAGTCAGCTGTGTTTTTCCCTAGACCCAGAAAATGAGAACCATGAAGCAGGGTGCAAATATGTAAATGGTACTTTATTCTCTTTTTTCTGTGAATGTTTTGCCTGGTGTTGGCTGAGTCTCTAATGGCCGTTGCTCCAGAGGAGTGAAAGTGTAAGCTCTGAAGACCTGTAGTGGCAAAAAGTATCAGGGCTGAATCTGAAGGTGGGAGAAGGGGGTGGTTCTGCCGTGAGTAGCCTCATGCTTTGGACCTGTTTCCAGTCTCCCTGTCAAGCTTAGGAAGGAGCAGAGGTGCAGAGTGCCTGGAAACTGACAGTGCAGCAAATAAGACTATGTAAGTCTATTCATACTAAGATTCCTTCACTTTCTTTAATTTATTTCATCCTATGTTACTGGACAATATTTTGTGAGTAGAAGGAGGTACTTTTCTAGTAGTGTTAG
This sequence comes from Aegotheles bennettii, assembly GCA_013398125.1. Lineage (NCBI taxonomy): Eukaryota > Metazoa > Chordata > Aves > Caprimulgiformes > Aegothelidae > Aegotheles > Aegotheles bennettii. The sequence goes on along the minus strand of VZRW01011313.1, from coordinate 294,793 downwards.
TAGTAAACCTTCCTGTCCAGTAAGTTATCTGGGCTCTGAAGTTACATAGTGTTTTCTGCATTGCGTGAATTTTATTTTTTTGTCTGTGTTTTTTTTTAAGGCTATTATCTATTTAGATTTGACCAGATGTTTGTAATTATACAGATGAGAATATCTGTATCCAAAGACATAATTTTAGGAAATACTTCATTATGATTGTAACTTGCAGTTCTGTTTACTCTGCAAGTGTGTGGGGTTTTTTTATACATGAGTGCCATTTATTGTCTGTCTGGATAAACTTTTCATTTTGGGCTCTAAAATATCAGATGTAGGGCTTCCATAGAGTGTAAGAAGTGCAATTAATCATTTATCTGCTAGGTGTCAGCAAAGGTTCTCTTCAAGATAAATAAATTAAAAATTGTATGCATTGATACACTAGATCTCTAGGCTGTGTGGCTCAAATCTGTCTGGAGGCTTAAAAGGAATGTCTAAGGATATATTCAGGGAAATAATACTACTCGGTGTCTAGAAGATACAGCTGCACTTCATACCCTTCATTTAATTAATTCACTCCATTGCATTTTTCTTGATGTATGCAACTTTGAACCTCTCTTTAATTAAGCAAAATTAACAAGTTTAGTGTGTGTGGAGATTTCATAGATTTCCATCCAGCAAGGGTTTTTCAAAAAATTGAGCTACTCTTGCATAAGAGATAAGACACTTTCATAGATTAAGTCAAAAAAAGGTAATAAAGGGTAAGAAGAAATGGTAAATTTTCACAGTGGAGAAAACTCATCATTGGTGTCGCACAGCTTCCTTTCTGTGTTGTTCAACATATTTGTAGATGGTTTTAGTACAAAGAGGAAAGAGTTGACAAAGTTACTGGTGATACTAAAATATGCAAGATAATAGAAGGGAAAACTAAATTAAGTATTTCAGATGTGTCTCGGGGTAATGAGTGATTGAGTATCAAGAAACATTTATGAATTCAAGGAGGAAATACCTTTGAGCTTCTTAAAACAGAAGAGAGTGAGCATCAAAGTTGGGAAGTGCCTGATCTGTAGACCACCACAAGATGGGCAGGCAAAGAGAGTATACCAGACAGAGGTCATGCACTTTTACTCCTCTGGGCATCTAATATTGGTTCTTATTGGATACTGCACATTAGACTTGATAGACCTTTGATCTGAATTAGTGTGGCCAGTCAGCTCTGTAAATTGTGTTTTTTCCTGACCATATGTGACATAGAAAAGGGTGCAGTCACTTTTACAGGACTGTACCCGGGTTAGGTGTAAGCAGTGCAAGTGTCTGGACTTCCTGGCTCTGGGAATGGTGACTTTTTTGTTTGAATAAGTATTGGTCATTATTCTAGACTAAAAACTTGGGATACTAGCAGGCCTGTGTTGGTTATTTAGCTTCAGCCTATTCAGAAAATAAATAAGACTTTCTATATTCTGGAGTGATCAATATTCTGGAAATAGTAGAACTTAAATGACGAAAACACTGTAAATACTCACTTGGGAATATAAACAAATTGGATCTGTTTCTACATCCCTGTCTTACTCACTTTATAGGAACATTCTTGAGAAAAGCTCTGTAAATGGAAATATTTCAAAGTTTGTACACTTTGGATTTATATGCCTACTTAAAGATAATGCAAATATTGGGCTGTTCTTCTGTGTTGTATTTGTTGTACATAACTCATCCAACTGGGGATCAGACTGTTACCATAAGGCTTTTGTTTTTAAAACATAGTACTTAAAATGTATAGCAACAACCAACTGTCTGCAAATGAAAAGCAAACTATCTGCAAATGTGTTGAAAGACTTCCTATAATTTTATTTTTTTAACTGGTTTACAGAAGTTTGAACAGAAAACCCCAAGAAATAGGTGTACACTTCTTATGCTTTATATGAAGTCTCATGTTTGTCATTAAATATTATACACAAATTGAGAATTGATAATTCTCATTGTGATAGTAATCATTACTGTTCTTTACTTATATCTAAGTTTTTTGAAAGTTCTCTGTCAGAAGTGAAACTGTTTTTGTGTCTGAAGTAGTATTTAGTAGACTATTGAGTGTGACAATTCAGTTCACCCAGACTGGTAATTTTTTTAATGTGACTGTGTAACTGCACAGTAAGCCTAGTATTTCCCCCTTAGCTCTTGTATTAATGAGAAACAGTGTTGTCTAATATTACTGTGTTACTTGTACTACAGTAGAGCTCAAATAACTCCCTCAGGCTTGGTAGCCATACCGCAGCAGATGCTTTAAAGTCAGAAAGATGTCCTCTCTGCACAAAGAACTGAAGTATCCAACCTTTACGTTAGCTTTGCTAGTGAAGAATATACCCACTTTGGTGGTATCAGGTTTATGCAACACAATTGTTTGACTTTTGTTTTATAATAAGCCAGAGTTTTATTTTCCTATGTTATGTTCGTAATAATATGATTTTAAAACTTTAAAATTGAAGTACTTGATCTTTAGTCTTTCAGCCATGTTCCTCTATTAATTGCTGTGTCAAAGAGAGTATTGATGCAGTCACATAGCTGGTGTTCATATATTCCCCGCTCATTCAGTAGGAAAATATGATAGGAATGCTGTCGCTGCACAGTGAGAAAAGTTTGATATTTTCCTCGTTTCAAGTCTCATTAGAAAGAACTTTAGCCATTGGGATTTGAAGGGATTTATTTTGTTAAGTTCTATCATGCCAGGGAAGTCGCTTTCTTACATTTCTGTCTAAAAGTAATCAATTGATCAATCTCTTCCCATCTCCTTCACATACTTGTTCACCAAAGGATTTCTTTCCATACCAGTTTTCTTAAATTCAAGTTGAAAGATGCAGGTAGATCCTGTTTACCTATGTTTCAGCTTTTGAATTCCACATAAAAGGGTCATCACCCTACAGAGAAGGTATTAAAACTTCAGATCTTGGCAGAACGGTATTTTCCCCAGTATATGAGAAAAAGACAATGACCACAGGAAGTGGGTAGCTGTGTGCTTCTGTACATTGAGTAACTCCTACCAGTACAGTTTATGTACTCTTGCACAGCTTTTAATCCAAAGACATATTAGATTTTTTGAAATTCATGCCATGATTACAAATCAGGCAGGTGTTGATTGAATAGCAAATAATCACCATCACCAGAACAACTGTAAACCAATCTTGTAACAATGTGAAAAAATTTTGCACTGCTAAATGTCTTATTCGATATCACAGGAAATAATGAAATCGTCATTCAAAACTACATTCGTTTTGCTTTCTTTTCATCTTCCATTTACTAAGCAGGACTAGAATGACGTAAGTATCTAAATGTGCAGGTGTGTTGTCTGTGTTATGTATGTTACCTTTCATTTTACTCTTTAAATGCATGGTTTCCATTCTAGACTTGTTCTCTGGTGTGGTCACAGGGAGAGTTGGCTCTCTAATACAAGCAGGGGCAGGGACTGGCATCACATCATGTGTATTTCTCAAAATGTGTGTGGGATTTGAAGAGCGAAGGAAAAGAGTGGAACAGAGGAGGAAACCATCTTACATTTACACTTACTCCTGTAAGAGATGGAATATGACCATCAAGATTTTAGATTAATCATGGTAGCGTTCAACAAAAAACTTCTTAATTGTACAGTATTAGGGCAAAGGCTAAGATTCAGAGTATCTGTAACTGCTAAAGGCTCAATGAAACCTGTTTATCATCTCTATATATTTTTAAAAGTAAATTTGAAAGTGGCATGGCTGCTCTGTATTTTCTACCATGCTAGGTAGTCACCATTTTTGTTACTATTAATTACTTGACTAGTGCTTTATATTTATACCATTTATATTAAAATTATTTAATTAAGATGGAGGTTGAGCTATGGGCCAAGTGTTCCAGTGATCTTTCTTTTGTTCTGGTTCCTCAAACTGAAACAATTCAAGTTAGAGTGAAGGTATAATCAAGGTCTTCTTTCGTACCCTGTACCAGAAGACTGACGTGTTACGCGGTGGTAGCGGTTATAAACCTGGAAGTAGAAGTTGGAGTGCCAGTGACCTCACAGCACAACGGCTCATTCTGTATAACTCAAAATGGAAAAAGGAGAATCTTGGGTTAAGTTGTAAGGATTGAAGATGCTGTCCTGGGGTTGAGTAGCTCATAGAAAGAATTAATGACATTACTTTATACAAGGTTCTCTTTTCCATGTTCCTGTAAGGTCATCCATATCTTAATATGCTTTTAAAAAGTCAGTGATTATACTTTGGTGTGGTGAAGATCTGTTTTGTCTTATGTGAGAAATCTCTAGACTTAGAAATATTTTGAATAAAATGTGATAATAGGACAACTGAAATTTATTTGAATATCTGGATAAGTTTGGAAGCTTTCATTAAAAGATGCTTCAGATCATTGAAAAGAAAACAAAAATCTGTTGAAGATGCATAGAAAAAGTTAGATGTTGGTCTCCAATCCAAATATAGTGGAAGTGGGGAAAAAAAACTCTTCGGATCTCAGACCTGTAACCACGGTGACTTGTGAGAAGAGAACTCTTTTATCTTTAGAAAGGGCATACTGTATTGATCAAGATTTCTGTCTTTTGAGCTAATAGAAGACAATATCACATGCTTTTCTGCAGAAGGACCAGCCTTACCAGAGCACTACCCTTTGAGAGTCAACCAGGCAATGTGGCATTCTTTTTAAGGGCTGAGTAATCTATGAGAGGTAACCACTGATAGATACTGAATCAAGATGAGTGATTGCAAACATTGAGGAGCAGAAGAGGGGGGGAAGATACAGCAAATACATTTTTTTAAGAAATTCTCAAGTGCATTCAGCAAGCTGAATGAAACTGATGCAGATTTGCAGTTCCTCAACTTGCTTTTTGTGATGATTTTGATTAAATACGGGGTAAGGAGCTGATGCAGCCAGAATGCAAGGAAGACTTGTATGTTAATATAAAATAATTTGTTTGAGTAAATTCTTCCTGTTGGCAAACATGCAGAGGTCAGATTATCTATTCTTATCACTTGACCATGTGGAAATAACTTAGGGGCTGTGTGTTGTTTTTTTTCTTAAGAAAATAATGCTGCAAACATTGCAGTACAAAAATCAGACATTTTGTTGCTTCCCTCACTGCTAATGAAGCAATGAAAGTATTGGACACAGAGTTCAAGTTGATTTTTCCAAACAACATTTTCTTGAACGATTTGTCTTTTTAATGTCCAGCATACTTACAATTTTGGATAGAATCATTTTGGTTTAAAGTTTCTCTGGAACGTCTTAAAATGAGGGGAGGGTGGTGGTTTGTAATAGGTTTTGACCCTATAGCTTTGAAGTCACTATGTTCATAACATAGATAAGGGAATGGCCCAACACAAATTAACTTAAAAATATATGTTCACTTGCAGTTTTACTTTTCTATTGCTTGTTTACTAAGAGCGTATTAGAAAGACTTTTTCTATAAATTTTATCAGGAGATGACTTTCAAGTTGATAAATATTTCTTTATATTTTACTTGCTATTGTATGCTCTTTCCATCAGTGTAGTTATTGATGCCGTCTTTTTTTTCATCAGGGTGGTGGGTTTTTTATGTAATTTTATCTCTATTAGTGATCAATTTGACATTATTTCATGTAATTTTTTGACATCATAAAAATTGCTAAGGTAAGAAATTATAGAGTCACAATGACAAGACTGGAGCTTATTTTATTTGCCAGGGAGGGAGATGGAGTGTAAGTGAGCAAGCCAAATTTTTTAACTGACTGTAAAAAAAATCCCTGATATAAAACCAAAAGAATATTTAAAGCAGTAGAAAAAAGAAACCAGAAAAATTATTTAGACAAATTTCATTCCAGTTAGCTTGTAGATGAAAGTTTCTTTTTTAAGTGCTATAATCCATAAAAGAAAAATAACTCCTAGTTCAAATGCTAAGGTCTGTGTAGCGTACTACCAAGTTTCAGAGGGAGAGTGTTTTCAAGGTCTTTTCATGAATGGTGTGTTATGGAATGGGGTCACTCAAAAAGGAATAATTACAGAGTGATCAGAAGATTTCTTTGAAAAGATTGTGCTAGACCTTCTGTGTGGTTTGTGGAAGAACAGAAATCAGTTTTGCTCCTAGGGTGGGCTAGCAAAATGGATTGTGTTTTTGCAGCTACTTCTATCTTTGCCCCAAAAGATGCATGCATCACCTCGGCAGTGCACTCAGCCTCTGTAAGGTCATTGCCTAGAAACCAGATCTTGGAGTTGTTAGAAGCACAACATACTGCTGCACCATTTGACCAATTGCAAAAGTTGAATTTTGAACTCTAATGAGTCTTTGCTCCTCTCCTGTCTTAGCACTACCAGTTGATAAAGAATTAATTCCTCTTTGATAGTACCTTTTTATGTGGTTTTGTAAACTTATTTGTATTGTTTTGTGTTGTATTTTATTAATACTCAGCCTCTTCTCTTTGTTTCAGAGCATGGAGTTACTGGAAAGAATTAGTTTGAGGAATACTTTTTCACCCTTCGTATAGTGTTTGTACTAAGGATCTGTGATCTACAGTAGTTCTTACTCATTTGGAATATAGTACTTTGGTCCTGTCAGCACAAGGGCTGGTTTGTTGTTTTAAATTCTGACTTTTACTTTAGTTGGCATGCTCCCCAATACAAATTGAACACCTGACAAAAATCTATTGGTATGACAGTTCAGTCGAGATAGGTGCACTGTGTTGTCTAACATTACGATTTGGGGTCCCCAAGATAAGTTCACTGAATGCCAAGATTTTAGTAGAGCTTGTTTATGCAGATAACAGAGGTAATCCATATTCCTCAGGTCTGTAAATGAAACAGACAAAGGAGAAATATTTATGCACACCATTCTCTTTGAGATAGTGAACCAGTAGTTTCTTTTTAATAACAATGGGGACTATCTAACCTCTGTGGACAACGGAAAGCTGACACCAGGGATGCTCCTATATGAAATTAAGGTGATTAGAAGATTCTTAGAGTGATTCTCGCCCTTTGGCAGATAATACCTGAATAAATTATTCAGTGAATCTGTTTTTTGGCAGTGGATATGGCTCTCTGGCAATTTATGCTCTTATGGGGTTTTGTCTGGTTAGAGCCTAATTCAGATTATTATGGATCTGAAAGTTGATCCATAATACAGTGGAAGAGGAAATCCAGCCACTAGGTCTTGACTGTTTTCCAGGGCAATACAGACAAATGTATGAGGCTTAGTGGCCATCTATGGAAATACTATTTAGGAAAACACATACTGTTTTCTAAGGAGCCCCTGCAATGATTCTTCCAGGATAAAATAAGATACTGAAATATCCTCTTTTTGATGAGGTGATTAGATTGATAATGTGAAATCCAAACTAGGAATCCTAGTGGCCTAGCAAACTTTATTTTATAAAATAGTTTTTAAAGTACATTACGGGCTTTTTATCCCCAAATAAAAATACTCCCCAAGTCAGCTATGTGCAACTATTTTTGCTACTTAACTGTGGAATCTCCTACATTTTGGAGTTAACACTCAAGTATCTCTTTTTTGAATTACTGCAAGACAAGTTTTTCCCAGGTTGACAGCCGTCCAAGCCATTAATTTAGTCTTGAAGACTCCCTGCTAGTTAAAATGTGTTACTCCAAGGGTATCTTTATGGCCAACTTGTGTATACTTTGATATTTGGAAATTCTCAGGATATCTTTGAATATGAAATCACTGTCAATTTGTATAAGGATTCTTTAATACACAAATGTACTAGTTAATTCCTTATCCATTTAACTTATAAGTATCTCCAGAAAGACTCTAATTCTTGCTTATTTCTCTCATATAAGTAAATTTACTGATCTATTAATTCAAATTCTGTGATCATGCATTTTTTATGCCTCTCAAAATCTAGGTAAATAAATAAATAAATAAAAGCCTAGATGGTTCATCATACAGTGGGCTCAAGATCAGCTGGAACTATTTTTTGCTCTTTTTCTTGATCTTTCAGACTGAAATACATCTTGCCTGTTGAGTTCTTTCTTAGCTTTTATTGAACTTTCTCCATCTGTTTTGCAGAATGTTTATAACAAAATACTTCCAGCATGCAAACTGATGTTCAATAAATTTTTAAACCAAGAGTACGTTGATAGATTTTTATCATTCTGCTGCAAATAAATGCCCATTTGTGGTCATAGTCAACAGTTCTTGTAATGTTTTAGGTCATGTATTATCAGGTATGTACATCTCACTTTAAGGGGAAAAAAAGTATAAGCTGTCACCCAACAATCACCTAAATTTTTTCCCTGGGGCCACTACTTCAGAAGTCTTTGAAATTGTTGTCATCCTGGTACAATGGCTGCCATTCTGCTATAGAACCATAGAGCTGTCTGTAGTGACAGTGGACAATGACAATGGACAAATGCCATCATGGGCTCTTCAAGGTGACTGCTCTTGCTTGTTGTAAGGTGTGTGGTCCTGTGTGGGACTTGGGAGAGGGAGGTTTTGAGAGAATTCAAATGTCGGAGCAGAGGGAGGGAACCAGTAGGGAATGGCAAAATGACTGGTGGAAAAGGGAACAAAATATGTTTCATCACACTTTGTGATAGAAAGAGTGTATGGTCACATTGGAGAAAGCATGTGATAAATTGGGGGAGAAGGTACTGCTGAGAAAGGTGTAAGGTAGAAGACCTGGTTGCAATCACTTTCTGTATCTTTGTTTGAGTTCATTTTCAGGTTGAAATTTCAACGTGAGATTGTTACATAAATTTGGGTCTGTCCCTGAATGCTTAGGAATCACAAATCCAGAAATACATTACACAATTTAATTTTTTTTTCCCTTCCATTCCTTATATTTTTTCTGTGTTGGTTTTGCATGTCAGGTTTGTGAATTGGAGTTGAAAATAGTATGTTTGCCATATGCTATCAAACTTTGTTTTTCTTTGTATCGGATCATCTTATTTGATGCTAACAGCTTTGTTATACCAGAAGTTTCTAAACTGTGCCATACAGGAACAGCTGGTGGGGTGGAGGGACAGATGTTTGGTCAAATGGTACTGGGCCTTTCTTGCACTTCAAAGGAGCTGAGCAGAGATATAATATGACTACAGAATATAGTTCTATTTTTCTAATCTGAGTAATTTGAATATTTTCCATAGTTTATTAAGAGATTGGGAGAGCAAATGACCAGTATGAGCAGAAATCGGAAAGTGATTCATTAGATAATCTTTCTCTTACTATGGAGTTTACCCTGTAAAGATGAGAACCTCTGGATTAAATTCATATTGGCAATATGTGCCCTATGAAAGAGATGTTACAACATTCTGTGATGTAAATTAATTGCTTTGGATATTTTAATTGTTACCTTCTTTCTCTGGATCTTCGCTTCAGTTTTGTTCAAATGAAAAGTGGGATAACTCAAATTTACTCTTTGCCCTAATATTGAGATCTGAACATCTTCTTGTGCATGAATGCTTGTTCAGTTGCTATTTAAATGAAAAAAGTATTATGTAATCAGTAACCATCAAGGTTTATTAAGTATGAAGATCTTAGATGTGCCTTAAACTCCCTGAACTGCTGATCATCAGAAACTGGCAGCATCTACTGAAATGAGAATCATTCCATCCCTGCTCTGTTCCTTAAGATTTCCCCTTATTATCCATTAATGGCCACTATAGGAGGCAGTACAAGTTCTGGACTAATTGAAGCTTTGACTTCTATGGCAGTCTTTATGCAGTCTTACATAAAGTGAGGTTTTCCTTAAGGTTCATACTACATTGTCTTGACAGTGAAAATCTAGGCAGCTATAAACAAGATCAATAGAAATGTGTAAGCAGTGTTGGTGACAACATAGGAACACGGACAAAATAGAAATACTCAGTGATTTTTTTTGAATTTGGACATCAATATTTACTGGGAAATGAGCTACTGCCAGTATCAGTGTTTCTCATTATTCTTTTTGTTGTGTTGGTCCACTTAGAGGCAGAATTTCTTCTGGTAAGGGGAAAAATAACAAGTTAGCTGAAGCCTGTCTATCAGAAAGACACTTTAAATGCCAAATATTTTGTAAATACCAATATTTTGTATAAATATACTGTCTTTTACAAGGCTTAAGACTTAAGTTCTGAAGAAATAAAGGGAGTAGGGGAGGGATTGGTGTGTCTGTTTTTGATACAGATATGTGCATTATAATAATAATTTTTCATCCATTTTATGCACTTTAAGAAATGAATATTGATTATTTTGAATGAGGAAGATGGAGAAACTCAGATGCAGAGGCAGTATAAAAAGGAGGAGGTCTTTAGTTAGATAAATAATAGGTAGTGGATTAGTTATTGACTTTTATCTCAGGTAGTGTAAAGCAGGAACTGCTAATCATCAGCTTGTGATAAAACTAGAAAATGCCATGTCTGAACATCGGGCTACTATTTTATCATATTAGCTATTGATTTAACACAGCATGAAACACCTGGTTCTGTCCCAGTAGTGCCTGGTGGGGAGCAGTGAAGGTACAGATTTACTCCTCCTTCAATCTGCTGCAAACTTCAAAGCTCAATTGTGACCACTTAACTACTAAAATTACTAAACTCAGACAATTTTTTGTATCTGTGTGTAAGGACACATGATCTAGAAGGAAGGAAAGGAATCCTAGCTAAATGATGTCAGGGCAAAAATAATAAAATTAGGAAGCACAGACAGTAAGATCAAAAAATCAGTTTTGACAAGGCTGTTATACACAAAGTATTTTTCATTTTTCTTTTTATTAATCAATAGTTTGAGCTAATGTGCTTATCATCCAAAATAATTGCATTGAAATACACAGAATGAGCACCATGTGGGTATGTTTGTACACAAACCACCTTAATTATGCTGGTTTTATATTTAATTATTCATCAAGCATTATTTTATTTTGTATTTAGTGGTGAAGTAAAAAGTTATCCTCAGCTATTCTCATTAAATAAGGTTTCTCATCTTATGTTTAATATTTTTAGAGCTCAACTGAAATTTTCTTATGCTGTGTATTATTTTCAGAAATTAATAAACATGTATTGGTATACAGGTGGAAAGGTGTCTCTGAGAGAGAGCGTGTATGCTCAGTGAAAAAAGGACAGTGCCTAAAAATAACTTTTTATGCACTAAAAAGTATTTTTGGAGAGGCCTCCTTAAGTTTCTTTGGTTTAAAATAGATCCTGTCAGAGTGGCACCAGTTTAGGTGGGACAATTCAGCTGCCTTGGAAACATTTCATTCATCTGCCTTGCCCTCATTCCAAGTTTCCAAAATGAGATCTGTCTTTGTGTTTCCCTTTTGTTTTTTTGCTCTTGGAGTTCACCGTGGACAAAATGTATAATTTATTAATAGAACTGAGCTCTGTAGCAAGAAATGTACTTTTATTGGAAAGCCTAAAAGCCTAAAAAATACCAGCTTTCCTAGGCTTTACCTACTGTTACAAATCCAGGGAGTGGAAGAACTGGAAAAGGTGATGGTAGCATTCAAGAACAGCAACTACTTCAGCTCAGTTAGGATTTTTCATTACAGCTGCCGATCATTCACAGGGTCTGGCCAGAGAGTGCAGCTCCAGGCAGATAAAGACAATTAAGTAATAAATGGAGGAAGGAACAAACACTTGGACGCTTCTTTCTGGAAAAGGAAGGAGCTGTTGGAAAGTACCAGCAGATGTCTTGTTACTGCAATGGGAACCTAGGCTCCAGATGGAAATCTGGCTGCAACAAAGCTATTTTAATGAACATTTCATGTTCTGGTTTATCTGAGATGTAAGCATCCTTTACCTTGGCATGAGCTAATTAGTTAAAAAAATCTTAAGCCTCCTTAAGGGTTTTTTCTCCCTGCTTCACTTGTCTTTGGGAACACTCATTAAAGACTGTCCATTGCACTATAAACTTCTCTCCTTAGAAGAAAATAGCTCCATATTTTAATTTTCTGAGTTCCAACAGAATCAGTGTTTATTTTTCATCTCCAAGATTTAGTAAATGTTCCTGTGAATTGTCAAGCCAACACACAGCGTAAAGTCTTTGAACCACTGTTGTCTGACTTGGGGAGAGAGGGTGTTCTCCCCTCTCCAGCCTTGTTCTTGCCTTTTCCTCCAGCGTTGCTGATTGAAATGACTGTGATAAATAAGAGTCTGCAAGTTTCAAAACCTTTGTCAACAAATTAGGCAAATATACACCAATGTTTGCTATACACATCAAGGCAAAGGGCGCTAACACCAGCCAACTTTTAATTTAGCAAGCTAGATTATCAGACTGGTCTTTGAACACACACAGCATGGCTACAGGGAAGCACAAGGCTTTTCTAGAAGGTGAATCTGAGAAGGAATGCACTTGAGTGATCTCATGCACAAGCTAGAGGAATTTCCATTGACTGAACAGGCAAGTTGGTTAACTTGGCTAAGTAGATGTGTAAAGATAAGTTTTATAATGCAATATGGTAGTATAATAATGGTCATTTGAAGGAATCAATAGAAAGGAGTTGTATGAAATACTGAAATTAAAGTTCTGAAAAGTATATTACAGGAACAGACCGGCAGATGTAGGTAACAGTAGACAGCAGAATAGCTGCAAGTCGGCAGTATGAAAGGCAGACATTACTGTGTTGGCCTACAGAGGGGTTACAGTTAGATTTTCAGGAATATTCATTCACCCTTCACAGGTCAGCTGATGCCTGGCATGTTTTTTGGAAATTATGGCACTTAGTAAAAAGGCAGACAAACAGTTGTGCAGAACAGCCCAAAGCTGAAAGTACCTTGGAGAAAGTGAATTCTGATGAAAGAATAAAGCGGTGCGTACATAGGGACCAAGCTTTGGTAATTGAGCGTGGTAATCCAAGCAAGCAAAAAGATGAGTAGTGGTAATTACCAAATAAATAAATAAATAAATAAATAAATAAAGTAAAATGCATATAAACACAAGGCTAAGGGGAGTTACTCATTGTTATTCATTGTTATGTTTGGTGTTATCCAAGCCCAAGCCCAAGCCATGATGTTTCCCATGCTTGGATTTATAACTCTTGTGTTTCATTGTATTCCTCTTCCATAGATGTAGTCTTGTTAAATTGGAAGAGATGGTAGTGAATTTTTGAGCATCCTTTAAAAAACAGAGGGAGAGGTCAGTTAGTTTCAGACCTTTGGAATTTTGAAAAATCTTTCCTTTTGTAGGTTATTAAGAGATAGAGCTCAGCTAAATATAAGTGGATTTTTATAAATACAGATGTCTTTTTCAGAATAGCAGTCATCCTCTGTTGCTCCTTAAATTCGCAGAAACTATGAGTTACAATTCTCTCACAGCTCACCTGTTTTCTTCCCTACCTACAGCATGTGCAATCCAGCAGTTCGGTTAAGCATCAGCCGTCTTGGTGACATACAGGAGTTTGAGATAGAAATAGTTTTGTGGGCAGAAGCCACAATTTTCATGACCAACATAATAGAATGTGTTGTATCCTCATGGGAGTTTGCTTGACCTTTCTCCTTGTCTTCACCCTATAATGAAACTAAAAGTGTGTTTGATGATGATTATTGAAAAGAAGATTTATAGATCTGTGACTTCTACTTAAAATGGGTGATAGTATCTCTGCATTAATTTCACATTAGCACTTGAAGTTTGATTTCTCTCTGCTGTTGTAGGAAGCTGACAACATTTGGCAGAGTGGCAGAATGTGAGTTTTAAGTTGTGCGTTTCTCTTTCAGAGTTGTCTGCAATCATTTTTGTGTTCATGCAGGGAGGGCAGGCAAGACCAGGAGTGGCTTAGACATTGACTTTTGCCAGCCAACATGTACTGTTGAACTGATTCTTTCAATCACAAGTTTCATAGGGTTTGTTGAATACTTTTTCTTTCTTTTTTGGGAGAAATGGATCAGCTTTGGTGTTTTATTTTCATAAGGAAATGCTTGAAAGTCCAGCATTGCACCATTTGTATACTGTGTAATCATTTTTCTGCTTCTTAAATACAATTGATAAAAAACTGAGCTACTCAGGAACAGGAAAACCCCTTTTGAATTCAGTCTCCAGTGTCCAGTCTAGTGTTCCTGGGTCACCTTTACAGACAAATGTAGAATTTTTGAAAACTGAAGTTTGAACACGACTTCTTCAGCAATTTCAATTATTTTATTTCCTGGAGAAGTGTTTTTTTGTTTCTGTTTAAATACAAGCTGTAAGATTGTTAAGTAAGGTCACTTGTTTTTCTTCTAAATCTGTTAAACTGTATCTTTTCCAATTCTTCTCAGCAAATACTTAAATATCCATTCCGAAAGGCAGAGATGAAAGTGTACGTTCTGCAGTATTTAGCAGCCCATTTTTAGATCAGGCCACTTTTTCACCTTGCTTTTAGCAAGAGCAATGGCAAAACTGACTCCTTTCAAAGAACACAAAATACAATCTAATTTATTCCAACAAATTATTTCTGGTTATGCTAATCTTGAGTATTTATTTACATCGAGACCAGGGCCAAACTCTGAAACAGATGTCTGGAGATTTCTTTAAACCATTTATATATACTAAGAAATTCTAATGAATTTTGCACGAAAACAGATGTTTGTGGATAAATAAATCTTTTTGTTTGTTTACACATATTTCACCAAAAAAATCTGTTTAATCTGTTCTTGAAACATTGAGCCTGAAAAATGGAGAGGTTGGGACAAAAGGATTTGCTGGGCCTTTTGTCTGAAATGCACCTAGGTTTGCTTGTCTGTTCAGGGGGCTGCTTTGCATTTAGGAGGGGAAGGCTATTCTTTAGTTCAGGTATGAAAATGTGCAATACTTGATATCAATTATTTGGCTGATTGCTGAAAGTGCGTTGGAGTGAGGGGGCATTGGCTAGTTCTGGCCTTCACTAATGGGAACATTTCAGAATGTGGATGAGTAATTAAAGTATAGAATGCGGAAAATTAGGCCAAAATTGAATAGAAATGAATAAGTGTGCGTTCTGTCGTACGGATGTTGGAAACAGATTATTTTGGATACCTCTTTCTATCAACATCTTATTTGGTTACCATGTAAAAATCAGTCATACACCATGTAGATTGTTTCTCGTCCCACTGCCTTTTCTGTTTTTATGTTGTGATGTCTCTGTATAGGTAGTAATTTAGCAAAATATTCTGTCTGCCAGGTGTGGGAACTAGCTGATTGTATTGTAATACCAGATCATTACTTAATTCATATGCAACCTAGCCTAGCACATGGAAAGCATTATAAATCTATTTACAGTGTGGCTGGTCTGATGATAACATTGTATTAAATTCCCAGGTGAGGCAATTTAAGCAATTGCTTTGCCATGTGTAGGCCATGGAAATTAACTTCTCATATGCTTTAGTAATAGACGAACTTCATTGGTATGCTCAGATTAGTAGTATAGCAGAATTCTTACAGTCTGGTTACATGTACCCTACTTCACATGTAGAATCATATAGGGGGGTGGTACTGCAGATCACAGATCTTAATTAGTTTAAGCTGAGTTAATTCATTTCAGTTCTAATTTAGCTGTGCTTGCCCATGAACACATTCAGTTCTATTGGGAAATGTTAAGGCTTGGGTCAAGTAGACAGATTGTTTAAAGCCAAATTGCCAGACAGAACTGAGCAAGTGTATCTGTTTGAACAGGGCTTTAAGAAAATCACCCAATCAGTATGCAAAAATCCTGTTCATAAACCAAGAGAGAATTGCCTGGAATCGGCAATTCCTCCTTGTCAGAAGGTCTGGGTACTGTAGTACATTTAAAACAGCCCCTGAAACTTTCTGTGTCTTGAAGTTCTTGTAGAAAGTAGCTTAACCCTTTTTTGTTTTCATGTGTTCATGTGCGTGCTATGTTTGAATGCAAACACGTACAGGGAGTTAAACACACTTGTGGGCTTAGACTTTCCATCTATGTATATACAGGAAAATATAAAATATGAGGAGTTCTATATATGACAGACCCTTACCGACCAAAAACTGCACACAGAACCTCTTAAACCTATATTGAGCTGCCCAGAAATGCCTTGGATTGCAAACTCTGTAAAGCTTCTGTCTTTTCTAGAAACATACATATAAAGTACCAGTAGACAGTGGTAACTGACAACTAAGACTAAAAATGTTGACAATTTCTTGATTTGCCTGGTTAGCTTATGTATAGAAGTCATTAACTATTTATAAAATGCATTATGAATTGGGTTCCTTCAAACTGTAGCAGTGTGTGACATTTCCAGCTCAAACTATCATTCTTGCATTTGGCTAAAGTACATATTTATAAACAGCTGTTAGTGCTGAACTAAAAAAAAAAAAAAAAAAAGAAAAATATTAAATTACTGCATTCGGATGAACCGAACTGATTTTGATAGCCACATTTAAAAGTGCTAGCCAGTATTACTTTAATAAAAACCAGAAGAGTAATTCAAGATATTGATATTTTGGAAAATCCTGAAAGAACAAATGAACAGTTTAGTTCAAAGGCCTCTCTTTTTATATTATTGATTCATTTCATAGTGAAACTGTGATCAAAAGTAGTA
Source organism: Aegotheles bennettii (assembly GCA_013398125.1). Classification (NCBI taxonomy): domain Eukaryota; kingdom Metazoa; phylum Chordata; class Aves; order Caprimulgiformes; family Aegothelidae; genus Aegotheles; species Aegotheles bennettii. Next base: position 278,377 of record VZRW01011313.1, on the reverse strand, counting down.
TCAAATTATTTATTGATCATGGCAAAGAGTTATACCTAATTATAGACAGAGGGTTATTTCTTTTAATATAATTGCTGATTTTCAGATCATGACAGATTATTGAAATAAAATAATGATACAAATATGTTTAAGTGCAGTGATAATGATATAAAGGATTATAATAGGCCTCTAAAAATTGTATTGCTATTAACATTTATTTCTTTTCCATGAAGAATATTCTTTTTCCTTTCTTTCATGCAGGATCTTATGAATAAGAATATCAGCCAGTTAAATCTTTCAGATAAATTATGTGTAACTAAGGTCCATCTCAGTCTCTACATATAATCAGGCAACTTGTTCACTGGAGAACAAGTTCATGAAGCATCATGCTCCTCATCTCAGTCTAATAATGATAAATACATTCACCACAAACAAATCAACGGGGCTGAGTCATTTTGTGGAATTGGGAGAGACTGTACAGTTGAACTACTGGACCTCAGATGCGAAGATTGAATCTTAATCAGAAAAGAGGATTAGATATTTATTGGTATATGTTTGTAATTTCCTTCCTTGTTTGATGTGTATCAAATAAAAATAGGAAAATAATATAATTGAGCAATCTATGCCAATTTGTTAGCTTTTTGGTGAAAAAAGAGAAAAACAAAACCTATCTCCATATGATAGTCTTGCATACTGTGGAGTGTTTTAGTCCCCCATAGTGATGAAATGAATAATTTAAACAGGCAGCTCTGATACCACAGCCTGTTTAAAGGTTCTCATTTCCTTTAATGCTGTAGACTACTTTAGCTTGGTTAGCATGAAACCGTGACAGCTGAGATCTCCAAAAGATTTGGCACAATTTAGCTCTTGTAGTAGGTCCGTGGTGTTCTTTGTCCTTGCTACGTACATCTGTAGGTTTAGTATATAATCTAGATCTGCACATGAGCAGCAGAATCACAAATTGCTAAGCATTGTGACGATGATGATGGCAATAAAGGGTGAAATACACAGGATAAAAAGCTAAAATGCGTTGCTCTGAGGTGCCCAATACAAGGTTTATTCCACTTCTAGGTTCCTAGTGTAAGTGGTGACACACTTCCAAACTCCTTTGTCACAGAGCTAATTAGTTTCCCAGTGCTCAGTATAATGTCTAGTGGGTTGTTTCCTGTGCCTCAGTCCCAAGCATGGTTTTTTGGCATGATTGTCCATTTAGGGAAGAATTGAAGAGGGATTTGGCTTTGCCAAGTTCCTACCAGTAATGGCTACCACAGCAGAGTGTGAGAGAAGTTCCCATTGGTACAAGAAGGCCCTACAGCTTAGTTCTTGGTACTCTTGGGTTTCTTCCCCTGAAGAAGTGTAAAACTGATCATAACCATACTGAAATAGAAAAATATTTTAGACAATATGTTAAAAATCCTCTCTCTCTTTTAATGGCGAGTGTAGAAATAAAAACTGACTAAGGGCCTGTTACTTGGCCAACAGAGAAATTGAAAGCTGGGCTGATGTTGTCTTTATGGACTTCCCCATAGTTTCATTGAACTTTGTGCTACCTTGGTAATCTTCAGACATTTGCTTTCCATTGCTTGGCACTTGATCTAGTTTAGAATCAATATGATGATCAGTTCATGAGCAAATCTGCTGCTTATAAGCTGTAAATAACGAGTGTCTGTCATAACGATCTAACGAATACCTTTCTCAGTTTTGTGGTGTTTCCATGAACTGCTGTAAACCAATGTTGTTGTTTTCTCTCCTTTCTTTTGCCCTTTGATTTTTGTTCCTTTTCCAATAGGCCTTCATAGCCTCAGCAAAGTAGAAAACACTTGTTAATTTTCTACATCTTTAAGTTCAACTACTTTTGACAATTGTGTGTTGTTCAAGTTTTGTTGGTTTTATTTTTTTTTATATGGGAAAAACTCAGTCTTCCTTTCCTATTTAATGGCATTTAATGTTTTGCTGAGTTCTGCATTCAGCTATTCAGAAAAATACACTTGGTTCCTACACATGTGTTTCTTCAATGTTTCTGATGTTAGTGTATATTGCTTGTCAAGGTTACCTGATCATCAGAACTGGGATCACACATTATATACCTGCAGCTTCACTGGAGCTGCTTTCATTTCTGAATAGTTGAGGATGTGACTGTCTTAGAAATGCTAAGGTTTTACTAAGCAGATTTGTCAAAATACAGCAGTTGAACTTTTTAATAACTTTTACTTGCAGATTTATTATTTTTTTTATCAAATAGGTATCCATTAGGGGGCTCTCGAGGTTTAAGATGATCAGCCTTGATACCAATGGCTTCGGAGCTTTACTTCCTAACCCTTTTTTCTTTTTGTTTTACAGAAAAGGTCACGGATCGCCTACAGTGATGAGGTGCGGAATGAGCTCCTAGGGGATGACGGGAATTCCTCAGAGAACCAGGTAGGATGCTAATCAAGAAGCCCTAGTGGGTGGCTAGAGGGTGAAAGAGGTCACTGGCACACTGGGCTTCTCAAGCTGCTCCTTAACAGCATTAGCAACAACTCATGTGGAAGTGATACTGTTTAATGCAAAGCTGGGGTCTTAATCAACTTCAAAATGTTTCTTGGAGATCTTACATTTAACCCTTTAACTTGTGATCACTGTCTGCTATCTTAAAAAAAATCTTTTCTTCTCTTTTCTTTATTATTTAGTACTTAAGAAATAACTTGAAATGCGCTGTTTGCCGACAAAGCCAAGGTCTTCACCTCAAACACATGTAAAAGGAATAAAAAAAGTACATAATGCAGCTTTGATAATAATGCAGTATAATTAAATCAACACTGGCAGGCAAAACAAATGAAAGTGTGCTCTCAGAATTAGGCAGTTCCCCACTCAGTTTCCTTGTGTGATTCCTTCCCTAAACAGATTTTTTCTCCTTGTACCAAAAACACAAGTTGTACTAATAAAAGCATGCTTTCATAATGCACGTTGTACTAGAATGCAGAGTCCTATCCATCTCTTTTAATGAAGGAAAGCTTGATAATCCTGAGGCTTTTTAAAAATCTTGTGCCCGTATTGTTGTTCTGGACACTACAGTGAGGGTCCTACTAGAGTACTGAAAATGATAAAGGCAACATTATATTCAGGGGACATTGATGCACCTGTTAATATTTCCTTCAGTGCTAAAACTTGTTTGACAAGCTATGTCTGAAAGCAGAATATTTCTTTTCTTTTTGAAAATCATGTCAGCTGTAATCAAAGTTGTGCATTTTGAGTTAGAAGTTAGTAGAAAGTTTTCTTAAATATCAAATTTTCTCTTCTGATAAATGCAATATTAAATAAGAAAATGGAACAGAACCATGTTCTGAAATTTTTAGTATCTTCTACCCTCAATATAAGCTCAGTTCCACTAAGGATTGAAAAAAGGGAAGACTCGGAGGTGTACCCAAATACAAAGGGTTTTAAAACACAGACCCCTTAAGCCTTAATCTTATATAGTATTTTAAATGTGTTATGTATGTTTTAAAGTCTGGAATAGGCTTTCATACATATGTTAATGAAATTATACACAGGATAAATATCTCTGTAGAGTCTGTAGTGTACAGCAGCTCTGATATCTCTGTGAAGGGTTAAATTTAAAAGATACTAATCTTAATTTTTATATGTCATGGCAAGGGGAGATTCAAAAATTTGAATAAAATAATGAGGGGTTTTTATCCCTAAATAGTGAGTTTATGGAAAGGATGATTTCAGGGAAAAGAGTTCCACAGTCTGCATGCCATGATCGTAAACTCAATCCTGTGAAAGTGTTAAGATTCTCATTTTCTTTCTTTTAAGGTGTTGCTGTTTTTACATTTCAAGAAAAAATTGTGTGAATTCAGACATAAAAGGGCAATTGTGATAAGAAGCTTTACTTAGAATATCTAATGTGTAGGGATGAGATAAAATATTTTATTTTCACATTTTAAGGAATGGTTAAATAACTGGTTCACATGTGCACTTTCTGCAAGTTACGATCTTTTTTCTAAACTTGATGGGAGAAACATGGTCTAATCTCAAGGAACAAAATGATACTATCAACCACTTGTTAACATGAGTTTTTTCTTCCAAATGACCACTTCTTAAATGGCAGAAAATTTTGGATGGTCAAGGAGTTTATGTAGTAACCTGAAATTGTTACCCTCATGCCTTTGAAAGTTCTGAATACCTTTCTTTTTTTCCTTGCCTTGAGAAATGTTACAATATGTCACCATAAAGGAGTCAGCTAACATCTTTTAAATATGTCAATGCCAGTATTTTAAAAATATTCTTTATTGTGTTGTTCCAATATTCAATATTACAGCCTTTTTCTTATGAAATATCATAGAAAGCATGAATTATATGATGAAAGGATGCTCAGGTATAACTTACAACCATACAAAATATTTGAGGATGTTTCAAATTCTTGCTTGAATTTTATTTGATGGAAATAAATATAGGTAGATAGACTGATCCTCACCCTACTACTGATCAATCATTTGGGGTTAGGTAGAATTAGTTCAACTGCAAGGTGGAGGATTTATTTTTCACCCATTCAGTCACCAGACTTTGAAAGGGGAGAGAAGAGGAGGGATTCCTCTTCTGACAACGGAATTGTTGAAAAAAGTTGCCAGGTCAGAATTGCTCCTGTACCACTCCACAGGTATTGGTAAAATCTGCCAATAGAAATGCTGAGTGTCTGGTCAGGCTGGAGTGTTACCCAAGGGAAACAAGTTATGAGCTGTACGTTTTAGGTGTGGTCTTTGTCATCGTTATAAACATTTGCAAAATGTTCTTGGTGGAGGGAGAAGATGGAAAGGAACTTGATGTATACTGGCTAGCACAACCATTTTAAGTGTCTAGACATAAATGGGGCACAAACTAGATCTTTATTTATTCAACTTGTGTTTTTTGAGTTTCAAAGGTACAGTTACAGCAAAACATAGCCAAGTTGTAAGCTGTGATCAATAGGGTCATAGGTATGAGTTTCCAGTTGTTCTGCTAAGAAGAAAGATTGAAGTAAAAAGAACAGATTGAAGAATTAGCAAATTACAATTGGTCTTTTGTTTACTTCTTTTTTCCTGAATCTCTCCCATAAGTAGCTGTTATCATGTGTAGATGACAACAACTTAGAATACCATGGCCTTATAATAATTATACCATAATTTAACTCATTTTACCAGATAAAGCCTATACAAACTTATTGTAAGAAGTTATAAGAATCACACAATACTGCTATTCAAAGTTGTTTTAAAAAATAAGTGCATCTTTGTTTAACGAGATAAATAGTGATATAGTAGGCTTAATGCTTTTAAGGATTGGTAAAGTCATTTTTTACTATACATTAATTTATTCTTAATTTGGATTGGGTAAGTGTAGTCAGATCAGGCACATACAGAGACTGAGAATCAAGAGACATCCCTTCTCCCATCAAAGCCCCACCTCACAACCGCAAACCCCAAAACTAACGTTTATGAAATCCCTTGAATGTTTTGAGCATTTCAGTGCAACAATCTTCAAGTTGTGTCTTCACTTTAATAATCATAGAACTGTTTTGTGTGGTGATCATATGTTTTTTAGAAAGTGTGTGTTGCGTTAAATCAGAAAACTTTCTCAACCAACGTAGTGTCAGGTACATTACCAACTTTCTTGAAATAGAAAAGTATTTCTTTCTCTTTCACAACTATGCTCATTAATAGGTGTAAATGAATTCACATTAGATTAAATTGCGTGTCCGTGTATACGTACACTGTATATGTGATTTATGGTGAACAAATATTTTGTGGCTACTTAATTTCTGACTACAAAGTTCTGATAATATTAGATTTGGGCTTGCTGTGCATAAAGTGTGTCAAACTTCAGCTACAGACCAGGGGGTGAAGTTGGTCAATTTAATTCCCCAAGATCTAAAGAAGGTCGGTATCATTTCATATAGCCCTGGCAGAGCAGATCATTACCAGACACAAATCTCTTCGTTACATGCCGAGGGTTTATAGCAAAATAAATAGACTGTCATCATAAGTTCAGAAAATTGTGTGTTCGACCCACGATAATGTGTAAAGGGCGTTTAATAGAGTTCAGCATTTATTCGTTATCTATATGTGGACAGAGACGGCGGTAGCGTTATCAGCTTTTTAAAAAAAATTCGGTAGTTTTCTATGTCACGTGACATGCCTCACAGACACACACACACACACACACACACACACACACCCCCCATCTCGCTCCCTCGCTCTCTGCGGCGCAGTTTTGATTTTAGTCACAGCAGAAGGCTTAGCCACAAGAGATTCCACTGGTTCAAACCAGCGTAAACCAGATTTTTTTTTTAGCCTACAAAGGAACAGATTACCTCTTGTATCAAATTCTGTATTGAGAAAAAAAAAAACCAACAACCCAAAAAAAACCCCCCAACTCTGTACCTCTGTTTCAAAAATATGCTGATTATCATAACCTAAAATGGTGGCTGCACACGGCTTAACGCTGTTTACAGTTGAGCATAATAAAAATAATGTTTCAAAATAGAAAAGTAAAGGTAACACATTTTCATCAAGAGCATTGTTAAATAGGGGAAAAATACGTCTTTTGTTAATTTGAATGAATATCTTTCAGCCAATGTTAAAAAAGAAACCCACCCTCTTCCATTACTTAGCTTAGCTGCAAATCCCATGCAGAGCTTAAATTCAGCCATGCAGCACAAACAAGATAGAACATTTTTGTTTGGGACCTATTGAAAAAACAAATGTGCAGCATTTTAAAACTCTCATTGATTATAGCAGGGTGGCATGCCCAAACAGGCTCTATTGCGGGAGAGTAGTTTTAAACTTTGGCCCTTTAAGTATCATAGTCAACTGAAGAATGGTGACCTCAGAAAGAAAAGATAGCTATGTGATCAACTCCCAGATCATCTCTTTCTAAAGAGCCTTAATGTTTGCCTTTTTGGGGAAAAAAGGGGGGAAAGATCTGGGGAAAGAGACCAATTTATGATAGGCCAAGCACTCGAATTTAAGCGCGGGTTTGGCGGACAATGCAGTTTTCTTTATACCAAATTCTAACAAAGTTGCTTTATACGTACTGAAGAGCCGTTTCTGTTTACGTGTGGTAGTAGCCCTCCTAATTACATCCAGTTAGAGCTCCATTGTCCGTTTTGGTAACGGGGTGAGACGTACATTCAGTTTTAGAAGAGCCATGTGAAACAATAGAGAATAATGGAGGTTCTTTTGTTTCCTTCATGCTGGCGAGACTTTATTAGTAGTAAACATTCTCAGCTTACACATGTGTTGAAAATTAGTGTTACGAAACTGTAGGTGAAGTATCAGCATAAACTGAGATAATGATGTAGCTGTTGTAATTCCGAATTCAACTGGAATCGGTGAGAGAACTGTAATTTTTTATAAAGAGCCACTCTTATGCAGACATTTGTTGTGAGTAATTATACGTTTTGTTCCAGTACAAATAATTTCTCTGTCTCTCTTAGGGGAGAGCATATTACAACATAGCTTGATAATCAGGCTGGGGTTTTATTTAGTTTTATAGTAAAACTGCCAGAGCAATGTTATTAATAGTGTTAAATTGTGTTGATTTACAAGCATAAATTGATAAATATGAATGTATATCCTATATAAGTATACACACACACACTATGTGTATATATATACACACACTGTGTAGTGGTCTAGAATTAAGAGCCTGGAATGGGTCTTTTTTGAGGGAAATACATTTTGTGTTCTTCCCTATTCCTTTGTCTAAAATATGCTATGCAATAAATTATAATTCTGAGCCCTTTAACTTAGCTGCTTCTTTTTTTTTTTTTTTAATTGGAAAAAACCCTCTATATGAGGTTCAATAATAAAATTAGATAGTATAGTTACATTAGAACTCAGGTGTATAAAAATTTAAATACTGGCTACATGCTATAAAGATGCAATCATCTATTAATAAGTTAGATCTGCTAGTAAAATAAGAAATAAGTTGTCACGACTAAAATATACAGAAAACATTCTGAAAACTTGTATGTACAAAACCACTTCAGCTGTACAATCTTCGGAGAGGAATAGTAAACTTGTTTTTTTCTTTATATTATAGACTTCTATGAAGTCATTCCCCTTTATTTCATGATGGTGTCTTAGATGTGGTTTAAAAGAGAATTTCACACTATTCTCTTTGTTTAATGTGACAGTGTGAGAAAGTGATCTTTATTCGTTCAAAAAACTCTGCATGTAGTCTATGTTTAGGTTCTTTTAATGTGTTTGTCTGTGATTTTTAAATGCTAAACATGTAAACAGATAAATTGTCAATGTTAATTCTGTATCCTGTCACACAACTGATCTTTCTTTCCTGCCATTTCTTTCCTTTTTATCTTTTTTGTGCGTTCATGTTGCAGTTGATAAAATTACGTGAAGAGGTGAGTACTTTCTTGCTTTTTGTTGTCTAGCTTTCCCTTTAAAGCTGAGTTTCTAAATCTGAAGTAGATCTTTTTGTTCATTGTTGCAGGGAAATCTACACAAAGCAAAAATATTGATTACATTGCTTTAAGATATTCACTGTTGTGCCTCTTCTTCCCTAATAATTGTATACTTACATAGGAATCTCTAGATCAAACCTTAGAAATTAACAGTCTTTGATAGTGGAATTTTTTTTTAAAGGCACTAGAAAAAGAAGGAAAAAAAACCCCTATTATTTGATCTCTGCTAGAATACCATGATCAAATCAGGTACAGTAATAATCATGTTTGCATCACAAAATCTTTGATAGGGTAAATACATTTATACACTGATATTGAAAGTGAAAGCATTGCTTTGGTAAAAACCTGGGCTGAAACACTGTAAAAATTAAACAGTATTTCATAATGTTTTGAGTTTGGTGTGAGGTATTCAAGTAGCTTATGTATTACATTGCATACTGTATACCCACTGAAAATACAGTACAGGTAGACCTACGCACACATATCAATATTTATTATTTATTTGTAAGTGCTGTAGATCTGTAGGTGTAACGCTAGAGATCAGTATTCCAGAACACCTTTCTTCCAGTTATAAAATGACTCATAAATATTTAGAGAGAGAAGCCTGTTTTAATGGTCAGTTCCTCAAATGTTTCAGTATATTTTCTGAAGTTAATATCCTCTGTTACTTACTGCTGCAGCAAAGCAGGTATCTGAACTGTTTTTTATTTTATTTATTATTTCCTGACAGCCACCAAAAAAGAAGGTCTCAGTATAGTCAAGATTTCTTATAGGTCAGATTTCTGAAGAGTTTCGTATGGAGAGTTTGAACCACTGAAGTATTTGAATAAACATATTTAGAAGCATGAGTATTTTAACATCACATTTGTCTGGTATCTTCTTTTTGAAACGTGTGCCCAGACATATCAGTAATGAATACTGAGCTCTGCAGGAAAGGATTTGTAAGTTTTAGAAATGGTGATGACAAAGAATTGTAAAGTAACCAGATTAAGGACAATTACAGAGAATTCTTAAAACCAGTAAGATATTTGTGATATAAAGATTCTTTCACTACTTCCCTGAATGCTTTATTTTTCCCTCTTCTTGTGAAGCTGATATTAATATATTAAAGCTACAGAGTAAAACAGTTAACGAAAAAAAATTAAACAGAATAAACATGTAACCATATGAAAGCCCTCCCACCAGTGCCGAGCTCCCCTCCCCAATAGTCCCAGTATTTAAACAGATGACAATATTGTTGCAAGGGTTTGTATAGCCTGATTTCTGAGATTTTTCAGAAGAACAAGGTTCATTTGCTCATCTCTTTAATGACACCTGCACTTCTGCTCCTGTGCTTTTCTAAATGAATGTAATAGGATCATTTTGGCTTGCAAACATAGATTATAGTTTTATAAACATAAAGATTCCTAATTTGTAAATTTACTCTGAAAATTCAATCAGATATAAATAACAAAGCTGCTACTTAGCTGCTCTTCTTTTTGAAATAGCTATGAAGGCAAATAGGAAAATTCAGTATGATACTGCAAAGGGCTGCAATTTAGGAGCTAAACTGAACTCAGTCATACTTTTTGGAACTTATAAATCCTCTTTGTTAGCCAGCTAAAAAAAATTCACATTGCTTCTGGTAACTTTCTTTTTTTCTTTTCTTTGCTAGCCTCATAGGTTACTTCTTCCTTTCTTTGCATGTTGTCAGAGCAGCAGGAAATAGAACTAAATACAGGGATTTATTATTTTGTTTAGATCAAAATTGTACAGGTAGAGAGAGAAATAATTTAAAAAACAATTGTTAGCATTCTGTTGTCTGCACTTAGGTACCCACTATGTGTTGAATAGGTTGTAATTGCAATGGTGCTTTCATACCCAATGCAAAATGCACATTAAAGTTTAAATGAAGGCTAGTACAGTGACTCAGGCATAATTCTTAACTCATCACATAGTGAAACATCAAGGCATGCCCAATTATAGTTCTTCTGAGGAGGTATGAACTGATCTTAAAAGAAATTGTGGTTTGCCATGCAGTTTGTTAATAAAACCTGTGCTTCCTCTCATTACAGGGCTCAATTCTAGCACACTTGCCGTACACAGGCTTCCATGGAGGCTGTGTCGCTCTGTCTTTTGAGCTCCTGAGATCTCAGTTTGAATCCAGCCCACATGGAATGACTAAATCTCTAGTGATAGCCTGCCACTTTGCAAAACTTCCTTATATAACTCCAGATGGAAGCTGTTTCTGAAGATGCAAGATGCACTGAATTGTCTCACTCCCCACCTCGCAGCGAGCAGGGGATACTGTGGGAAAGGAGTTTGAGAAGGGGTGGGAAGCAGTTGAAAGCATCAGCTGCTACTGTAGGGCATTGATTTCATGACAGAAGAACAAGGTGCCTCCAAACCCAAACAATGCAAATAACACCACCCTTTTATAATAAAAAATGGGTTTCATTATAGAGTGGCTTGGGTGGAAAGGTTCTGAAATCAAGTAAGAAACAGCTCTGATTTAATGTTAGCACTGAGTTCACAGGACTTCAGTATTCTAATTGCTCACAGTAAGACTGAACTGAACTGTGGGCTTGTCATTTACTTTTTAGATTAAGTGTGGCTTATATAGTATATAAAAATATACAGTTAAATGTTAATAATACTTTCTGTTGGGTAGCTCTTCCACATTATAATGTGAAATCTGATTGTTTGCCTCCCTCTCCCTTAACATAACAGCATAGTCTTTTCATTTCCAGTATACCACTACAGCCTTATGCATCTGTTCTGTAATTATAATGCTCTATTCCTTGTGCTCACTTGCAGCCTATGGATTTTGTCTGTTTTTTTTTAAAGTACCTCCTCCCTAACTTTTAGGATTCTTCCCTTCTAACCTCGTCTTTATATACCCCCCCCCCCTTCTACTTTTCTTTCTTGAGAGACATCTATGTAATAGTGCTGGTTTCTGATGTTTTTTACAAGGTTTAAAATATTTAACACTTAGTGGTTCTGTGATATCATTCGAGGGGGCAGTATTTGGAGAAAGGCATTGCAGGCTTATGCTTATTTTTTCCTGATGGGCAATGGAGAGGAACCAGCAGATGTTATGAAAAGGTGCCTTTTTAAAAAAAAATTAAGCAAAATTAATGCTAATTAGCTAGATTGACCATGAGTACTAAGAACATGCACCACTCTAGTTGCTGTCATGATTTCAATTACAGAATTGTAACTTACAGTTTTAAACGTTATTAAGTGCTTGTGCTGATTTTTTTTTCTTGGTGGCCTGCCCCCCACGAATGCAAAAGGCTTTTTTGCAATTTACTCTTAACCTATCCACTGTGTATTAGACAACTCTATTAATTATTATAGACTGTTATTGCAGCTTTCCTGACCTTCACATTGGGTCCTATCTGTGCTGATCTAAATGCATTGTTTTAATGATTTCCAAAAAAAAAAAAAAAAAAAAAAGAGAGAGAGGAGGAAAAAAAAAAAGAAAAAAAAATTCAAGGCAAGCTTTGATGTGGCTTTAGCTGCCTCGATCGTCTGGCCGCATCTCAGAGATGTGTCACCTATGCCGGGAGGGAATAGGGAAATCACGTTTTGAATGGTAATGATAACATACTAATCACTTCCTTTCTTTGAAGATAGAAGCGAGATATTCTGTCAGCATCCCTGGCTGCTAGAGCTTGGAGGCACTGGTCTAGGTGTATTAGCTTAAGTGTGCATGTCAATACAGCTTGCATCTCCCAAGATCCATAGGGGCTCATTAGAGCAAGGTAGATCGTTTCGGTAGACAGCCACTCAGATAATATGTATGGCACCTCCTTTTTTTATTATTATTAGAAAGCATTTCTTCAATTTTTAAATGACATCTGTCAACAAGGCAAAGTCGTAGGAAATATTTTTGGACAAATATCCAAAATGTTGGTTTTGGGTAAAGGGGTGCTTGGAGAGGTGTGTGTGATTACTTTGCTGGGGGGAGGCTTCTGGTTTTTGATGGCTTGATTAGAGCTAGTCTAGGATCAGATTTCCAAAGGAAGTGAGTTTACGTGTTGAAATACTGGCATTTTGGGTGGAGAGTAAACTAACAAAAATAATAATTTCACTTTTTCAGCTCCTCAAGTGAAAAACTATTGGAAGACAAATTTGTACTAGAGTTTATTTGTATCTCATAAATGGGCAAATATTTTCTGGGAAAAATATCTTATACCTGCATGTGTGTATATTATTTATATATTCATATATATATTTAGGCATAAGAGATGTAAATCAAGAAACCAGTGTTTTGTTTCTACATCTTTTTACATCAAACAGTCTGAAGAATATTCATGCTGTTCAGTATTCTGTATGAATAGCTCGTTGTTTTATCACCTCACTTGAGTAGTACACATAAAGGAAATACATCCTGTGCTGAAAATTAAGTTCGTGTTTAAAAACTACCACTTGCACTTTAAGTGATCGTTTCATCAAACTGCAGTTGAATAGAAATCATGGGTGTTTGCATACCTGTGTCACAGGGAAATCTATTTTGGAAATGCTCTTCAGACAGGCTTCCCGTATAATAGTCGCATTCTGTGTTGTGAGTTCATGTAATAAAATGAAGCACGTATTCCATGTTTCAAAACAAAAATGATTGGTACGCATAATAATGATTGATCATAGAACCTGCCCCTTCCAGTGGTCCTTGTAACAGGCTCTTCCATAAAATATACGTGGATATTTTTATGGCTTGGAATATGAAAGCACAATTAAAAAGGGGGGAGAACATTGTAGACTGCAGCCTGATTTTTTTTTTCTCTCTCTCCCCTTTTCTTTTTCAGAGGGCACATCTGCTCGATAACACAGAGAGGCTGGAAAGGTCATCTCGGAGACTAGAGGCTGGATACCAAATAGCAGTGGAAACCGGTAAGAATTCTGAGAGTGAGCAAATTGTCTTGCTTATGCACAGCAGTCTTCACAACACATGACATTTCAGGGAAACTTCAAAGGCGAAACAGAGACAGCAGCCCGAGATGTAGTTTACATATTGGGGAGACAATTGGGAGCTTATTTGCGCTTATCTTTTTTCAAGTTAAAAGGCATGACATCTACTGAAAACAGTTCCTGAGGTTTAAAAGTATACAACTGAAAAGAGATGGAATACTTTGTCTAAATTCTACATTTGTCTTAATATGCAGTTACATGTTGTCAGTTTACCCACCCGCAATGATTGCTAGCACACACTGCAGACTCCAGTTGTTATTGTCTTTTGCTTTTATTCATATATGTAAAAAAATACCTTTTTAATAAATTTATAAGACATTAACTACAGATGATATATAAGAAGGTTATCAGCTCAATTTTCTAGCAATCAGATTGTTCAGTGTCTGATTATGCAGCTGTTTCTGTGCAATGAAAGAAGTAAACAAACCATACCTCAAAACATACAGATGGAATAAAATTAAGGGAGAATGCTAAACTGAGGCTCAATTATTGGATTAGTGTTTTTTTTTATTGGCTACAACTTTTCAGTTGGTATTTTTAAAATGTTTTAACTAAGTTTTAGCAATTTATAGTGGTTTTTTTTTAAACCAGCAATAGTTAAGCCTCCAAAGTCTAATCCCCTTAAATAAAGCTTGTGCAAAGTTATAGAAAGTTTCATAAAATGTGTGTTTGAGCAATGAAATAGTTTTCTGGCAGAGTGTCCCAATTAATTGATATATTCCAATATCTATTTTAGAATTCAAGCCTTATTTGAGAGGTAAATTAAGTTGAACCCTTGTATATATTTAAGAATATGGCTATGTTACATGACTGGTATTGCTAAAGTGCCTGTGTTTTAATTATTCTGGACTTAGTCCTGCGTACAGTAATGAAATGGACGTATGGAACATACAGTTTGGCAAAGACAAGAAGAATTAATTGTCTTGTGCCAGAGGAGGACACTTTAGTAGAAATGGACATATGATAGCAATTAAGTTTGCTTTCCTGCAGATTTTCAGGTGTGTTCTATCAATGGTCATAACTTTTTTCTTTTAGAAAAACTATTTTACACTGGTCAAAAATTGTTCCTGATCTGCTTTAGTTGAACCTGGATCTTTCGCAAAGAAACAGTTTATAAAAATTCAGATTTGAAGACATATCTTATATCCTTTTTTACTCCATGTGGAATTTATTTTGTAGAGATGATGATCATGTTAACTTCCATTGTATATCTCCATGGTGATCTCTGAGAAATATGGTTGGAATGCAAACGTATATTTGTGTGAAAGGGGTGTCTTTTGGTATCAAAACCAGGTGAAACTGCATTGAATTCCATAGAGTAACACTGATTTACCCCATCTTTGTGTCTGTCTTTACTTTTCATCTTGAGCAGTGATATTTATATGTATATATATAGAGGGAGAGTACTTGTTCCCTAAATTCTGAAGACTAGTTGTGTAGTGATATTATATGGCATATCAATATTAAATAATTTGGAGTTGATGACTTTGGAAATATTAACTTCATTGTAATGTAGATTTTTGCAGAAGATTCTTACGGAAATGGGTTAATTATATTTAGTTCCTGGCATAGATCATGATGATTCTAGGTATGAGTGAATTTAGATTAATTCAGTGTAATGAAAGGACTTACTTTTGGAGTTGCTGTATGATCATTCTTTGTTGAGGTGTCATAATAAAATAAAATATTCCATTTTTTAGTTTCAATTCATCATAAAGTTGACTTCTCAGACCCTGTCTTGCCTTGATTATCGCTTGTGTTGCATAAAGGTCTTCTGTACACAGGACTGGTGAGGCCGCATCTGGAGTGCTATTGTCAGGTCTGGGCTCCCTTGTACAAGAAAGACATTGACTTACTGAAGTGAGTCCAGCAGAGGGCCATGAAGAGAATTAAGTGATTGGAACATCTTTCATGTTAGGAGAGGATAAGAAAGCTGACACTGTTCAGCCTGGAGAAGAGAAGGCTCAGGAGGAGCTTATCAATGTGTATAAATAGCTGATGGGATGGAATAAAGAAGAGGGAGCAAGGCTTTTCTCAGTAATGCCCAGTGACAGGATAAGAGGCAATGGGCACAAATTAAAACCTGTAAAATTACATCGATACACAAGAAGATAATTTTTTACTGTGGGAATAGTTAAACACTGAAACAGGTAGCCCAAGTGATTGTGGAGTGTCTGTGTGTGAAGATACTGAAAATCCAGGTGGGCATGGTCCCGACTTTAGGTGTTCTGCTTAAGCAGGGGCGTCAGACTAGGTGGTCTCAAAAGGTCCCTTCCCACCTCAGGCATTGTGTGATTCTGTGAGGAAGAAGAGGTGACGACCCTTAAGTATCTATTCTACTTTATTTATCTTTTCTCAATTACGGATATGTATGTTGCTTATTGTAATGAAGCTGGATGATTTTCAGCTCTGAAATAAGTCACATTTGGGCTTTTTTATTACCTTAATCGGCAAAAATACATATACTATTTTAACCTGCCCCTGTGATCATCTAAGGATTAATCTGACATCACATAACTAATTTAATGCAATTTCACATTACCATTCCTGAAACTTACCATGATAAATTAGAAGCTTTTTTTCCTGTTTGCATCTCTAAATTGATAAGCCCTTTCATCTTATGTGAAGTTGTTCATACAAGCTGAGATCTGTTGGAAGGTCTGACTTCCTTCTTTGAGCAGTGCCATTGATTCATGGGCTTCAGTGGTGTCTGAACAGGATGCCACTTATGTCACCATCTCTAAGACACAATCCAACACTGACTGTTCAGGCTTTCATAGTTTGTTGGCTATCATTCATTGATACCGAGGATGCTTAAATCTAAGCAGAAACCTCATGAAGGACTAAGCAAAGCCTTTAGTAACTGGTAACCAGTTCCATAGTACTCAAAGCCTACTGTAAAGAGAAGAACATAATTCTAAATATTCATAGGCGTATGTTGCAAATTTAACAGGCATTTGAGTAGCCAATTTTGTAGACCAGTAAGTACATCAGAGCATTTGCATTTTAATTGCCTGAGTTGTATGGCACAAACACACATGAGGGAAATATCTCAGAACATACAGGCAAACCACCAGCTGTTTGAATATGAAAGGTCTCTGTTGTTTGTACCAAGTAGGGCAAGTTTTAATAACAGCTGATAACACTGCAAAGTGCACTCATCTTCTTTTTTAAATCAAAATATTGTTTTAAAAAATGGTTCTTCTTGTTATTTTTCTGTTTTTATGTTATCATCTGCTTTGCTGGTAAGGAATAGACAAGCAAGTTTACAGCCTGGTTAGTAGGCATTTCCAACACCACTCATTATTACAATGCTAGAACTCAGTGCTCTTAATTTTGGATCATTTAGTCTGACCGTACAGCCTCAAAATATGAGAATAATTTAAAAAATGAATTAAAATTGCTGGTTTCAGTCTAAAGGAGAGTCAGCTGAATTATTTTTGATTTATCGCAAAAGTCTTCCTGTTTTGGAGGGGGAGATTCCCTAATTCCATTTCCTGTGCTTGGATTTCCACAGCATCAAACTGAATTCTAAAACTTCCTTATTTTGTCTGCAGAGTGTACTGTAATAAGGTATCCCTTTCTTTGTGGAGTCTTAGATATGTTTGCTCAAATGAGTATTTTGAATGAGGAATAGTTCAAAATGCTTCATTCATCTTCAGAGATAAGGCATGCAAATGTAAAACACTGTCAAGGAGAAGAAGAGCAATCCTTGTTGTAGAGGACCATTGTATTCTGCAGTTGAATTGCTTTCAGTAAGTTCTTCTCAACTGCCAGATACTTTCTAGGGAAAAAAAATCCTGGTGTTTATATAATAGAGAGAGAGAGATATCGTGTAAGAGATGTAAGAGATCATGTAAGAGAGAGATCCAACCATTGAGTGTTGTCCAGGCTTTCATGGCAAAACTAGATTGAAGGTATTTTATTTGGGTTTTTTTTCATGAGCCTTAGATATTTCTATAGCTTTCAGTACATATAATTTGAGAGCAAGTGTTGAAATTGCCTCTATGAGTGATGATTATTGGATGTTATGCTGTGTCTCTGATTATCTTTGCAGTATCTGTGCTACTAGAAGAGTCTGTAGTTTGTGGGTAACCAATCTATTCTGTGCACAAATTCTGTGCAAAATTTTGTCTTACCTTCTGGTTTTATATCCCTTTTGTAAAATGTAAACATGGTGTTTCAAAGCAAAGAAATCAAAGGAAGAAAAACTCTCTTGTTCCATTTACAGAAAATCCTTCTGAATCTTAACTTTTGGTTGCTTAAAATGGTTTTTTCCCATCCTCCTTACTCTGTGGGAATCCCAGGAATATGTAATTCTGAAACAGTTAAAGAAGAAATATCTCTGAGCAAGAGACACAACAGCTTATTTCCCACCCTTGTATGACATGAATAACTCTCTATACTAAGGGATCGAAGCAAATTTCTGTGGGTTTCACCTATTGTAATGAACTACAGTCAAACCTCCCTTTCTGGGCTGAGCCATAAATAGATAATGTAATGTTGTGGTAGCCTAGCTGACAGGCAGACGATCAGACCCGTCCCAAAGTATTGGCAGCCTTCTAGGTGGAAAGCAAATGAAAATCTCATTAGACAAAGAGTTGTTTTTACCTCTTTATGAAATAATAGGAGTTATTGTCTTATCTCGATGCAGAATTGAGTAGAAGTGTGGTAAATGGATCACCGAAGATGTGTTAAGAAATGCTTGTAGAGGGTTCCTGAAGGCAGGAGTCTTCAAGTTCAATTATTTTAGCATGAATAGGGAACTATTTTGAAACAGCTCCAGCAAGTATCTTGCCAGATGTGAGTATCAGAATTTGAGGTACTAGCACATTGTTCACAGCAGCATGCCACAGATTTGGATTCTCAACTCCTTTACTGATGGAACAACCTGATCCCCAAGCACCTGCCCTGAAGGACTTTCTCCCTCCATATTTCATAGGGTGATTGTGCTGTTCAGGTGTCATAAATGAGATGCACACCAGAGCTGACATAAAATATGTGAAACCATAAAAATTAAAATAAGTATATCCACTAAACTGATTACAGTTGCAGGAGCTGGAGGTTGGTGTTTCAGGTAGACACTATAGTAAGTGTTGCTATGATCAAACTAAAAAGTGTTTGCTCAGCTTAGAAAAAAATGAAATTACTCTCACAGCCAACATTAATTTAACAAAATAAGAAACATACATGTAGGGCTACATTAGACTAGTGGAAAGGGTGTTGCTGCTTCTGTGTTGTAACTTTCTATACTTCATAATTTGCTTGTATCAGTTGGTATCACTTGGACACCCCTGTTCTATCTCCAGGTACATTCATATTCCTATTACATTTGAGCTCCAAATAACTAAATGTATGGAAATAGAAACCAAGTTTTGAAAATCAAGACCTTGCTTCTAGTGCCCCTTGCTTTAAATAAAAAATAGTCTATTCCTGTCCCAGATATTTACACGTAATATCCACCTATTTCATCTCTAATGAATTATTCATACATGTATATGTGAATACTGTATGTAAAACCTTTCATTAGAGAAAGAGGGCTTCAGAGTTCTGGAGCATATACCAATATCTTCTCCTCAGGTGTTTCTTTGATATGCCAGAACATCTTTCTACTGAAATCTTAATCCAAAGTTTCTACAGTGAAATGAGTTTTTATGCGGTTTCCAGTCACCATCAGAGAGAGCTTTTTCATGATCCCTGTTTCTTCTGCTGGCAACGGTATTTCGTGTTTCATACATAATTTTTTTCTTTGCTGGCTGATTTCTATTAAAATCTGTTTATTGTTTCAGAAATTCATTTTGAAGTGGCATATTGCATTCCTACATCTCTAAGCCCTCTGCCCTTCTTCATAGTCCAGGCTTTAAAGTGGGGAGGAGGAAGAAATAGGGAGAGGTTTTTGTTTCTGAGGATGTCAGGCCTCGGGAGTATCCCAGCTGCACGGTCATGGGTGGGAGGCATGTTGGGTAGTGCTGCTGTCTTGTAACAGTCAGAAGCAGCATCGAGAGAGCACAGAGAGACCAAACTACTTCGTTCCCATTCCTTAGTGTTTTTACCTTCAGTTTGAATATTGCTTGCTGTTTGTTGTGTGTCCAGTCAACGAGCTGCTCCCTGCTGCTTTGTATCTGCCACCTCCTCCCCCTTGGCCCTCCCGTCCTCCTTCCCTCTCTCTCACCAGCCTTCACAGCTCTGACCCTCCTAATTCTAGCTCCAGATTTTACTTGAATACTTTGTCTCTATCCAGATACTCCTGCACATATTTATTCAAATTCTGGTGCCATCCCTGCTTTCTTTTGCTCTAATTTTCCTCTTGAAGATTTGATTCTACAGCAGTATGGACCTTGCATGTTTGTGGTCATGAAAAGTTTACCCAGTAACCCACCTAACCTTGTCTAGTGTTGTTCAAAGCCTGTTCCCTCAGCATTCTTGTGTGTTGTCTCAAGTGCAGGATATAGATTTTTTTTAAGTATACTCATAAATTTACAAATATGTAAAGTGTTTATCATAAAGTAAGGAAATGGTGAATTTTCATTATTAATGTACTGTCCTCTAACTGCTTCAGAGTACCAAAAAAATCCAACTCCTTTTTTTGAAGAGATGAGAAAAAACTTATTTTGTAGAGTTTTTCAGAGTCTATACAGTATTGTAAGAACATTTCTGTTAAAAGCTTATCTTTTGGGTACTTAGCACCTTTCAGCTGGAGTTCCAGCAGAATGAATGCTTATCTTTCACCTCTGTAGGTTTGGGATTATACCATTAATGCAGCAAATAAGTAATGTCAAATCTCTTCAGTAGTACAGATTTGCTAAGGTGTAGTAGGAAAACTAGTGATCCAAATTTGGCCATTTTGTCCCCCGTTCTGGAAAAAGCTCCAGGTTATTTTAAAGTTCACTAATGTGCAGGAATTCATTATTGTGCCACATATTATGGGACAACTCAACTTCAGTCTTGTTAGAAACTGGCATCCAGTTGAAGTAAGTTTGTTTAAGGTTGATTTTGGATAAACAAAACATTGCAATAACTTCTGAAAGATACTTTCTTGTGTGTAATAGAAACATAGTTTTCAGATTGTGGATTTTTATTTCATGCTAGAATGATGGAAACATTTTGCTTCAGACATCAGTAACTTTATGCTTATGCTTGCGTCTTTCAATTTTGAAATTATGTAGCCTCAGGGAGGTTTTCCCCCTGTGTTAACATTTCAGAGTTTGTTGTCTGGTTCTGAGCAGGTAGGGCAAATAAAAGAAAGGAGGATAAAAATAAAAACATAAATGAATGGTAGCTGTTGTTTTGAGCAGTCAGTAAACTCTCCAAACTACCTTGGTTTGGTAAAGAGATAATGGAAAAAGCCACCCGTTTGTTTTTCCTCCATATGTATATTCTCTTTCCTCATTTGCATAACACTCACCTCCAGCATGCTTAGGTGTCTCTGAGAGATGTCAGAATTTTATCTAACATAAGTTGTCCAGACAACCCACTGCGATAGGTGGGCAGAAAATGTGAAGTCATGCCCATAGCAAGGAGAAATGTTCAACTTGTGCTGGCTTGAGAAGCTCTCTTCATCATGTTTCATATTCTCCCTGAGAAAAGGTTGTGGAGAGCTTGTGCGAAAAGTTTCAGATAGTTGGGAACTGCTGGTTAATCTTTAATGGGTAGAATTCAAATCTTGATCTGTTGTCCCTAGACACTCTCCCCATTTACTCGTGATTTCTTCTCTTCCTCCCATCCCATACCACAACCACTTCTTTTGAACTTTCAAATATATTAATACCCTGCTAATTTAATGACTTCATTTGGTGATTTCATTGTCCACAGAATGTAAGCTGTATATTTCATTAAACAAGCAGACTTCAGGGAGTTGTTATTTTGGGTGCCAAAGTCAACATCATGATTTTCAAAAGCTTTGAACAGATTTTTCACTACGTGGGCACAGTTGAATTTGAACAGCATGAGGTCTTGTTGGGCAAAGACTCCTTGTGTACAACTTACATGAAGAAGAAAAGCTGATGAGCTTAAACTTGACAAAATAAAATTCACTCTAGGTTTTGGGTTTTTTTAAATTTTTCTTGTTTCAAGCCTGTTACCTCTACTTCCTGTCAGCCTAACAGTGATTTCTTCCAATTGGACTAAAGAACAAAGTTTAACTTTAAAAAAATTACCTGTACTGAACATGCTTTTCCAGGTAAAGTCACTGTCAAAAGGGTTTTCATAGTAGATCATCTTTCAAGAGCAGTATTTTGCCCTTTTACAACTTAGGACTGAAGAGTTATAGCTCTTTGTTTTGTTGGGTTTTTTTTGTAAAAATATGGGAGGAGAAAAGGTCAAGATTATGTCCTGAAGTGAGATATGAAAGCAGAGGATTGTAATACACCATTCTTACCCCACTATGGAATTATTGAAGAGCAGCTTATCTAGATGTTTCTTTATATAGTTCAAGTCATGCCATAACATTTTATGCTAATGATTTTACCACCCTGCTTATAGAGTAGATTTTCTCCTGTAATTATTGGCATTTATAGTCCAAAAAATTATGCAACTGTTACATGTGCAAACATGCAAGTTTGATAAGCACTGAATGTTATAGAAACTTATTCCAGTTGCAGTTGAAATGTCTGCTTGTGTAATGTGTGTCAGGTGAGAATGTAAGCTCTGACTTTTTGCAATACTGGCCATCTAAGTCTCTATTTTTAAATAAAAACTTTGCTGTTTTTCAGTTAAAATTTGTTTGTACTGTCTCACTTTTGAACAGTGAGGCTTAGCTCAGCCTAATAGCCCATAATATGAATTTTACTTGATTACTAAGTAAATGTGTACATTGAAAATTGAAATTAATGCCATTCTTATAGAAAGAGTCAGGAATTCAATGTAGGAGGCTGTTTACTGTCTAGCTTGATTTCACGTCAGAGTGAGTTCAGCTGCTGATCTGCAGTACCAGTCATCTTTCTGAACTAGCAGGATAATTTTCTTTGAGCTGTTACAGCCTAGTTTTAAGCAACTACTGCTAGTTACTGGCTACCAGTTGTCCTAAGGAATTGTAGACCCACAAAATTGTTGTTCATGGCTTTGAAAACTACACTTTCACAGTTTTATATCAGTCTATCATAGGTCACTTATGCACACCTGTCAATTCTTGTTTCTCTACATCTTTTCTTGGCTCAAGAGCACCTTTTTATTTCCTTCATACTGCCTGATCTAGTTCAATGGAGGGTCCTTCTACTGGTTCTGAAATTTTGTGTTCCTTCCATATTTTGCAAACTCTTCCCTTGCCCCTAATTCCAGCATCAGCTGTCTGTCACATTACGGTTGTTTTTTGGCATTTGCTATTTACCTCATATTACTTCACTAGCTCCAAAAATGTAAAATTTTATATGAAATTTTATACTCTTGGCCTAATAATCACAATTGTAATAAATACTAATGGTTGTAAATGTGCCCAGTTATTGGCAGAGCATAAATGTTTACGTATTGAATTGCAAGTGTGTGTGTGCACGTGCACTCATGGGCATGCTGGGAAAGAGCGGTTGTCTATTTTGCTTAGTGCACTTCCAAAAAGGGTTGTAAGATAAGAACTTGTTTCCACGAGTGAGCTCAAGCTCAGTGTAATTATGTCTGAATCTAGGTATCATGAGTAGCTTAACTGTTGTGGTTTGCATTTTTGTGAAATAAATCACACAATTTACATTGGGTATCTTGCAAAGATAAATATTGATGCAAAGGTGATCTCTTACATCTGCTTGGCTGGTCTTTACTACGATTAACTTTTTAATATTTTATGGCCTATGTCACTCTATAAATGTGAAGACTTTGGAGTGTTTGTGTATTTGGGAATTTGGTTCCTGTTTAGCTCTTTTGCAGAGTCCAGAGAGACAACATATAAAATAGTTAGATGAAAAGGATTGATCAGTCTTTGCTTTTTTCATTACTCACATAGATGCAATAATTCTGTGTTTCTATTACAGGTATCTTGAAAGTATTAATCTGATTTTTATAATTGAGTGTTGTAAGATTTCTATGTGTTGAATGTCTTGGCAGTTGACTGCTACAACAATTGACTGGAATGCCATCTTGAGAAATTTTGTGAAAATCATAGTTCACAGCTTATAGTTGCTTTACTCCCTATTAGTGCCATGTTTTTCAGAAGTGAAATACCAAGTAGAGAAGTTTTAAGAATGAAATGTAGATACCACTTAATCTTTTTTTTCATTATTTTATTTATTAAAAATCACCTACTTTCAATTTTATGGTGAGAATGTATTTTAAATCCAGTATAGAAACTATCATATTTTCTTAAATGAGTTTAAAATGGCTCAAATGTTGATGAGCCAAGTTGAGGGTTTTTTATTGCATGCGCCATAAAATATTCTACACAAGAAAAATTCTAGTATCAGCATGAGCTTTATAAATATGTCATGTGTTAGATTAAGTATTTAGCAAAAGTATTTATAGTAGAAAAAAATGTTAATTTTAACACAGTCCCTAATTTTTGTCATTCCAGTTTATTGTGCTGAAAAGTTATTGTCTTAATTATTTTAGACTTACTTTAAATAACCCAGCAGATGGAGAAAAAAATGAGACTTTCTTGGACAGGTTCATGGCGAGT
The DNA here is from genome assembly GCA_013398125.1 of Aegotheles bennettii. Classification (NCBI taxonomy): domain Eukaryota; kingdom Metazoa; phylum Chordata; class Aves; order Caprimulgiformes; family Aegothelidae; genus Aegotheles; species Aegotheles bennettii. The sequence continues at coordinate 254,411 of VZRW01011313.1, read as the reverse complement.
TAAGAAGATTAATTGTTATAAAATGAGCAAGTCTGCCCTACTCTTTTAAGTTCATATAAAACAGGGACAGGATGAAACTTAATTCAGTGAAAAATATTCAAGATCAAATATAAAAAAGTTATGAAGCTGCAACTAGGATTTGTTAACTTCCTTGAATTAACTAAACAGGTAAGGTACCTAAATCAGATGGAAGAAAGCAGTACTTGATTACAGACCTGCTTTACTGTTTTCTGAAGTCATTGTAGGCTGTTAAGACCTCTGGAGAAAACACAAATACTTCTAAATTAAATCAAATGTGTATTTTGGTATATTTGTAAAGAACAATGCTTACTATTTAATTTCATTTTTCTCTTTGATACATAGATAATTATTTACATAATCCTATTTCTTAAAATATTTTAAAAAATTAGACCATTCGTAGGAAACAAGACCTTTTATTCATTTGTAATGCTCTGCATAACACACTTCCACCATTATATATATACTTTTTTTCTGGCAACTTCCATTTTTTGGTAGCAAATGAATATTTGAATATTTGCCTTGTAAATTTATGAATTTTGAAGCAAAATTTTGATACGGACAGGTAAAATATTGAATTAACACTGGAAATAGCTTCATATTGTCTTCTGTTGTGTTGAATCTTTGCTTGCTCAAATACTTAAAGACAGGTCCTGTTGCCAAAAATCAGAAAACCTGTGATTTCACTCATATCTACAACACAGATCTGGAGTCTGAGTATTAATAGTTTTAGCTCTGTACGATTTGTGGACTATCAGTCTTTCTGTTACAGTTTATTCATGCATAAAATAACATTTTCTGCTTTGCATAATGATAAGAAGTCCTTGAATTGTAAAATTCTGCAAATATGCTGAATATTATTAATGTTTTTTAGTATCCTTGTTAGCCATTTTAAATGCTTGCCAGTAATGCACACACAGCCTTGTTTGTGCTGTAAGTTTAATAGTATCTCTTCACACAAATATAATTCTTTAGAAACCTTCCATATTTTGAGATGTTGTGTTATTGACCATTTGTTGTAGTGGAGTACGTATCTGCAAAAATACCTGTATGGGCTTGGCATTTCCTGAGGTTTATTTCCTTCCCAGTCATTTTCCAAGAGCACACTAGAGCTTCGTTGACATTTGTCTGTGTAAATTATCAGGAGACCAGTTGCTCACTTCTGATTTTCCTTTAGATGTGTGAATGCTTGACTAACAAACTACAAATCAGAAGAAAACTTAGCATGATTTTACAAGGGCCTGATCACTGCAGGCAGTAGGAAAGTTTCTTTTGATTTTGCTGGAGATCATGTTGGAAAGGACGAGGCATAAGAAAAATCAGAAAGTCCACAACTGTTGTTTGGCGACTTCTTTTCTTATGAGCTGTATTTTAATTTGGTAGAAGGTGTTAATGTCCATTTGATATTGAGCAGCCTCTAAAATGGGTTCATTTTTGGTGTTGGGAAATAACACCATGAATGACCATTCTGTACTTGGGAAACAGTAAGTTCAGAACTGAAGATACAGCTCATGAAACCCCCACTTCTAGATTAGTACAAGGTTTTAAGTATTTGAAAACTGAAAATGATCCAAGTAGATTCTATTCTTAACTTTTAATGTTTTGGGGGGTTTGTATCGTATCAAGTACACTGTTTTCTTATCTCTGACGATTAAATTTGCCCATTTTGCTTATGTAATATTTATATATGGACAGGAAGTAGAAGTCAGTATCCAGATTTGTTGACCCCTGAGATACAATATTGACCTCAGTGAGTATTAACTTCTCAGATCAATAAATGCTGTTATTGACCTCAAAGAAAAATCAATAGCAGCTTGTTAATTTGCAAACTATGACTGCAATAAAATGGTGCACATTTTGTTCTTCATTATCACCTATTTATATCTATATTTTAACGCCTTCAGTATTTCCACCTCGAGATCATCATGTCAAAACATTTAAATCCCAGCTCATAGAAGGTTGGGGAGACAAGCATTATACATTATGGAATAATTGATGAGCAGTACATGTTATTTCCTATATCTCATAAAAATAATACCCTGAACAGTTGTGTATCACCTATGTTGTTTTCCTTTTTTGGGTAGTCCAGTTCATTTAATTTCATTTTCTCTGGTGCACTTCATCAAAACATTTCATGAAAGTACTATATTTTAGCTGCCAAAGGAACATTTCTACATGAATAATAAGGGGGATGAAAGACTGGCTACTGGAAATGAGGAGACCGAAAGTGATCACTATACAAATCATAATTAATATACAGTAGATTTTTCCTATTTGCATAAGGATGACAGGTTTCTAGGCAAGAATCTGCTCTGCAGCAGGCTGAAATTTAGCTATGTGATTATATAACAAAGAAAAGTTTTAAATGACAAAGTATCGATGGAGAGGTGTTGTTTTGTATCATAGAAGGTTTTGTATATAAACACTGAAATGTCAGGTTTTACATAGTTTGAAATGCCTAAAAAATGCCTATTGGTGAAATTCAAATGTCATAACAATTCTTCTGCATATCTATCACTTTGATATTTAAACTTAAAAACCTCATAAATGATTTAATATTACTTTGGCCTTGTTATGATCTGACTGCCAAAAAAGGCACAGACTGATTTTTGTCTGGTTTGGAGAGTAGTGCTTTCATTCACAGAAGACAAAGCACAAGTCTGTCAGCCTTTTACAGTCATTAATTCTGTCAGATACATCTGCAGTGGTCTTGGCAAACTGATTGCTATGTTTAGAAAACTTTTCCTTCATTAAATAACAGTGTGAGAGGTATTCAGATGCAAAAATTAGGCAATAGTTTAATTTTTTACAAGAAGTGAAGTGGCTGCAGAGTTTTTGCCAGTTTGATGGCTACATGGTTTTGTCCTTTAATATCATGAGCTCCCAGAACTTCATGTGTGCATCAATGTTATCCACTTGAGAGAGTCAATGATATTATACTCATTCTGTAGGTAGGCAGACAAAAGGATAATTAAGTTAAATTAAAAAGAAAAACAACAAACAAAAACACAAACCCCCCACACACACACAAAAAAAAAAGAAAAAAAAAAAGAAGGCAGCACCAAGCTAGATTAATCTCTGAGGTTCAGACAAATGAGTGCAGTGGAGATCTGGAAAGATGTTTGTGGTGATTATGCAGTATCTTTTTCTGTCTTATAGGAGAAGTCCTGAATAGTCGGGAAGGGCAGTATCTACAAGCCTATATAGACATCCCAAATAGTAGGAATAGTTTCCCTGCTTCTCTCTGTTTTCAGTCATCTTTGAGTAACCAAGAGATTTGAATCCTTCTGCAAGAGACCAAGACAGAAATGATGCATCAAGGTAGCAGATATCAGGAGGATGGAAAGTTCATAGCCACACTACAGGAGTAAAGACATTGTGTTGGTTTTACAGTTTAGGATTATCTCTTTTCAGACCACACAGATTACAGAGCAGCACCCAGGGTATTCAAGGTGCCAAATTGTCCATGGTCTATGAGAATTTTAGTAGTAGAACTGGGAATAAAGTTTGGGTCAACCAGACAAACTCTTGATTGTGACCCAAATGTGGCTCCTTAACTCTGCAGACCACTTACTTTTCTGGTCTGCTCAGAAACACTGTGCTACAGTGGCTGGATCTCAACATGACCTCAGGTCTCAGGATTACAGAAGATGGTGCTGGTGACAGTTCTCATGCTGCTTTAATGGCTGCCTGGCACCTGGTGAATTCTCTGCTCTGGAAGCATTGTCTTTAAGATGTACTGGAGTTCAAGAAAAAGCCTTATGAATTCAAACTCCCAGTCCTCTGCTACAAACATCCAATGCTTTATTTTCCCTTGTAATATTCTCCGTCATCACTAGAGCTGTTTACTTTACTAATGAGAAGCTCTTTGGACTGGTACTAGGTCTAACTTACCCAAAAGAGAAGGAAATAAAATCCACAATGTTTTAATTTTTAAGAAGTCTTGTTCAGAATCCAGCTTATGTGGTATGTCAGAAGGAGTTCAGTTTACAACTACAAAATCACTGAATTTAACTTCTCAATAGATGTCACTGACAGCAGAGTTACTGATTTCCATAACTGAAATGTTCAGAGATTTAGCACTAATGGTCAGTGGGCACAAGCTGGTAATGTTATGAGATGAGATGTTCTGCTTAGCCTCTTTGTGAATTACTTTTACTCTCCACATTTTGCTTTATTAAGGGAATTTTCCATTTACTTCCTATTTTGGGAAAAAGTCTCTACGTTATTAAAGTATATAAAATATTTGATGCCATAAAAAGGATCTATTTTAGTCTGATAAACTAGAAATATGCTGCACTGTGAGGGTCATAGCTTATAATACATACTGTTAGTACTTTTTCATTTTTCTATATTAGGAGATTAGTGAAAAATAAGCTCTATCAATTAAGTTTTATTGCAAAATTATCTTCAGATGTACAGCAGTGAAGATGATATTGAGTGATAACACTAGAGTGGATTTTTTATAAAGCAATTACAGCTTGAAAACCACAATCTGAATGAAAATATTGCTCAGGGTTTTTTGTAATCTAGCATTAATACCAAAAACCCACTTCCTTTAGAAAGTGCTTAAATTACCTCTATTAAACACAAGACATTCCTAAGGTGTTCATGTGTGCTAGTGAGTGAGAAATTCTTTACTGATACCTGGTTTTACTGTTCACGCTTGGGCAAATCAGTAAAGTACATATAAGCATATGGTTTCACCTCTTAAGAGGATTCTGTTCATAATATTACCATGTTTTCCTAAAGATACTACTTTGTTTATATGAATAAGAGCATTCTTAATTCAGCAGTTATTTTATGTAGGTGCACTTTGATGCTATGAATTTTTTTTTGCATTCTTAAAGCAATGATTTGCCCTGAGAGAAGAAACAAGCCTTTTTCACTGTGTAATGTAATATGTATAGCCACATATGTTTCCTTGACATGTTATTCTGGAGTTGAAAGTGCACTGACCTTTGTAAAATGCATTTCAGGAACTTCCAAAGTGAATTGTTTAATTCTGCTCCTAATGAACAAAATCTATCTGAACGCTCAAATCATTTCTATCGTAGTGTTCCATTCTGCCATCCCACCTTTGGTGGGACAGTCAGCACCTCAAAATACATAAAGGACTTTGTTAATTTAGAAAAACAAATCAAATTGTTCGAGAGTTACAAAGCAGTTCTGTCTCTATTTGTGGCATAAGGAATTTTGCTTGTAGCATTCACTTCTTGTTTTGGAATAGCATACTTCAACATTTTTTTGAGTGCACGTACAAGAGAAGCAGCTCTGTTAAGTGCCCAGTTTGGAATAAACTGAACAGTACCTTAAGGAGAGTCAAATAATTTCAGAAGTCTATCAGATGTACTCCATTGTTTCATTGTGGATAAATAGTTTGTGGCTCTGACCAAATCTCCAGTGATACCAGCATGAATCAAGAAAATTGAGTCAAGTGGTTACAGGTTTCCATCCTTTCAAATTGATCAAATTGAAATAGCCCATTAGGAATTGATTTAAATCAGTTTAGATAAGCTCAGTCTTAGTCCTGGCCCTTGAGGCTTTGGCTACTGAAAGTTCACTTGAAGCTGGACATATACCAGCTCCACAGGCCATCAACTTTATTAGTGTGGAGATAAGCTGATTAGATCTTGTCAATCAAAGGTGCCAATATCTCAATTGAGTGTCTCTCCCAGTCTTTCTCTCCTTCTTTGTTGCCAGCTTCAATGCCTTTAAAAAAAAAAAGAGAGAGAGAGCAAGCAAGAGAGAGATGTGTGGTATGCATCCCCCTGGTTGTCACCAAGCAGGGTGCAAGGGTACTGTGATGATGTGATGACTATATTAAAGAGGACATCAATTTGTTTTAAAGTGTTTTGATTTTTTATGGTGGCATTAAGAGAGAGAACATTGTGGTTGCAGCTTTACTAGAAAGCAAAGAGTTCTAGAAGGAAAAAAAAAAAAAAAAAAGTGTTTCTTTGAAACCTACCGGGTCTTTGAGTCTTGCTGTGCCAATGGGCGCTTAAGTGCTCCTGTAACTGGCATACTCTGATCCACCACCAGCTTAGGTACTATTCTTCTCTCCAAATTATTCATTTATATAAAATGAAAAGATTTGTGGATGTTTAATCCTTTCAGAAGTAATTTTAAATATTTGTTAAATATAGACTGTTGGGGAAATGTTTGGTTATGCCAATAATGAGCATGATATATTGTAACAGTCTGGGAAATTACAGCATGCATTAAGGTCAGGTTAGAACATATACAGTGACCCTTTCTGTGAAAACGAAACTATGCATGCACTGAATAAATACATGCAGGTATTTGCATCTCTGCTTTGTAGAGGAAAACCCAGATAATCAGCACATCAGCTGTAAAAATCTAATAGTGCAGTGTTTCAGCTTTAGGCTTCATCATATAGTTAAAGATGGTATAGAGGAAAACTGGGCTTTTGTTCTTCACATCTGAAGTTTGCTCACACCATGCCTCCCTCATACTTCAAATGCAAACAACAGAAGCCCGTCCTTTTCTTCCATCACCCTACACTCGCCACCCAATGAAGGCTGGAGCTACAGTGCTGCAGAACTACATTGCCACACTGGATTATCTCTTTATCAGTTATTCTTCACTCCACTGTATCAATTTTCCACTAACCAATCAGACAATTCCTCTTAGAAAAGACTGTTTGACTATTTCTTCTAGATAAATGTATTTATAGCTACACCGATCCACACAAGCAACTCACGTGCTACATGTCTTGGGGACAGAAAGGGAATTACTTGCTCCTTCCAGGAGACTTCAAGTGTGTCCCCTATAGATAATGCTGCTATTTGGGGATATTCCAGGAAAAAAATCTGGTATCTGTGGGAGGGACTGTGAAGATCTTAATTATTCACTTGGGTACTGGAGTTCAGATATAGCTCTGTTGCAAGCTGCAACATGGTGTGTTTGCACAGAACTGAAAGATGCTCTTTTCTAATCTCACCTTTGTTTCCTGCCAGTCATTCTTGCCTGCTCCCTGTTCAGTCTGTGTGTAGAGGGAAGTTAATAGCCAACTTCAGTACAAGGAGGGCATCATAACAGTAAGCTGTCTGCATTATTCAAGTAGGAGTTTTCTTCTGCCACTCCCCAAGAAAGATGAAAAGTTTGAAGCAGGTTTAAAGACATTTACATGGGAAGAAATTGTCGGGGAGAGTAGTCTTATTGTCTGGTGGCAGCTAAGTAGAATTCCTCCATGTTTAGATGGGGTTGTTGAGCTGTATTTTTTTTTCCTGTCTAATACACTGCTAACAGCTCTTGTGCTGTAGTTGCAGTCAATTGTAAACAAATGTTTTTTTGAGAAGTTATTGAAGGAGATCTATCTAACAGACCACTAATCAAATGATGCACCTTTTTCCTCCAGCTAATTCTCATATTGAAAACACTAACTCATTGTTTAATAACTAATTTTGAAGGCTAAAATTAAATATATTGGAGTTCAAACTTGCCCTTTGATAGATCTGCCTTACTTTCATTAGTCATATTTTTTCAGACTGATGTTTGTTTCTAATGCAGTGGTCTTTGAAAACCCATTTTTTTTACTGGTTGCGTGGAACTGCGCAGCATGGAACTGAATCAACAGTACGAAACCCATGGTGATACTATTTGATAGTAATCTAATTTTTCATGATAAGACTGGACAGTATGGTCATGACTTCCAAAATAATTTGTATGTTATTAAAAATAGGCTGTGCTCAACTTGAAATTATAGATAGATAGATGGAACATATGTTTTGTCTTGACAATTTTGAGAGTGTTAAATAACATTTTTCTCTCTTCTTTCAGTCAAAGTGTCTTGATGGCTGAGTCTCTGTCTTGATGGCTGAGTCTAACGTATTTCTATTGCTATGCTTATTTCAGCAGACCCTTCAGTTAATATTTAAATTCAGCTTAGTATAAGGCCATAAATGACAGTAAATACAGTTTCTAGAAAGATGTGTTAGCCAAATAAGCAGGGATTTTTGGCAAGTTTTTACTTCAGGGCTACAACTGCTACTGAAGTTATTTGAAGTTTGCATCATGTGTGTACTGTATTTGGGGATGAGTGTGCCTAATGAAAATTATATATGCTTGTAAACATCCTCCCATTGTTATTTAATAAAAGCAAATCTAGAACATTGCCAGAAGGACTTGTATGTTAAGGCTGTCTTTGACAGCAGATTTGTAATGTTCTTATTGAAAGTGCTTGAAAGTCATTTAAGGAGGGTTTGTAACTTTGAGGCCACCATCTTGAGGGAATGGTTTCAATGTAGTGACTCAGTTTTGGACATAAATAAAAAGCTGGCAGTGCTTAGGGTGTTTTTTTCCTTTGGAAGTTTTATTATTAAATAACCAAGAAACCCATTCGGTTCATGGCATTGTTACAGCTCAGATGTGAAAGCTTGAAAGTATCTTCATCAATACTCTCTTCTTCCGTTGTGTTTGTTTCTTTTTTCCTCTTTTACTTTTTTCTTTTTTTTTTTTTTAGAAAAAAGACCTTTTATAACTGATTATTTCATAATCAGCTAATGAATGTCTTTCAGTGAGGTAATGGAAAGTACAAAAATAAGAACTGGAATTAATTACTCTGTATACATGTACTCCATCTGCTCCTTTCAGAAAGTTCCCCAAGCCTTCTTCTAGAGATGATATTTACTGACTATATATGTGCTCATTAGTGTACAGAAGTATATTATGTATATGGCACTAGAGACCAGGTTAAAGGTATCCTCTGTGAACTATCAAACGCAGAAGCAAAGATGTTTTATTATTAAAAATAAATAAATAAATATTTGTTCTATGTTCTTCCTTGAAGATTAGTCCATCTGCAAGCATTAGAGGGTCACAAGCATCCGTTTTCCCTGTTTACCCTGCAGTCTGCCAGTTTTCTAACCAGAGAGAAGTATAAGTGAATATTGAAAAGTAAACATATGGTTGCCTAACCTGCCTTTTCAGAAGACTCTTGGTTTTAACAAGTTTGACAGAAAATGGAATTCAGGATAAAGTCCTCACTTCTTACTTTTTTAAGATTGTATTCTTGAATTGCGAAGTAACGCAACTCTTCTGCTTTTAGAACAACATTCAGATGTCTTTGATCTCTAGGTTTTGGGAATTCTTACTGACTTAAACACACTTTCAGGAGAAGTCCTACGAAGAGGGAGGATTTCTCTTAAATGGGAAAAAAAAAAAAAAAAGAAAACAAAAAAGGGAGAGAGAGAGAGGGAGAGAGAGAAGAAAAATCTTTTCCTGTTTCTTCCCTGAGGCTGAACTGTTTATCACTCCATCCTTGTTCGATAGAAGTGAATTTTATAATAAAATTTTCCCTAATCGGGCTCTGTCAGTGAGGTGTCTTATCGTGGGGAGGAAAATGACACCGATCCTATCGAAAAACAGAGACGATGTCACAGTGTCCCCAATCACAGCTACTCAGCTTCCATATCTACCTTCTCCACAAACACCAAGCACTGCTTTTTCATAAGAACATCAAAACCTAGCGAAGTCATTAAAATTGCACCCGCGTAGAGTTGCAGGGATCAGCCGCACTAGCGCAAAATGGGATGTGGGAAAACAGACTCTCTAAATGTGCTAATTCCATTGTCACGTGTTTACGGCTTAATTTTAATCAGTTAAAAAAGCCACACATTGCAATAAATTGGCATTATCTTCTGTGACACCAGAGGACACAGTTGGTTCAAGGATTTAGAGGGTCGCTGGCAACAGTATATAGTGTTCCAGACAAAGTATTTTTACGCTTGAACTACGGTAGCTAAGGTGCAATCCCCAGTTAAGACTGCAAACAAAGACTATAACCCACACAGTACTAAGTTCAACATGCAGACCACCTTCAGCCTGGAAACAGTGTAGAATGCTAAACTGGATATTGCTGAAGAACATTTTCTAATTTAATGGTTAAAGGTAATTTCTTGGCCACTATAATTGAGGTTGCAATTCTGTAGTGTTCTCTTATGTGTCCTGTACCAGAAAGAAGAAAGATCAATTAGAAAAATCCCTTTGCTGTATTTGCATTCAGTTTCTAAACTGATGGTGCTTGTTTACATTGTGCCATTAGATTTCTCCTTCAAAACTATGCATTGCATTTTCTATTCCTCCACTCACAGAAATGTAGGTAAATCAGCCAAAACGAACTGAAATGTGATAGTAGCAATACTGCTGCTTCCAATGAAAGGGTTATGGAAAGTTTTAAGTTTTCTAATTAGGTAGTATCACAGGTCACATGAGAATTGTGCATAGTATTCGTCTCTACTCCTCCCATTTTCTTTCTTTTCCTTCCCCCCTCCCCCTTAGACTTGTTCTTTCACTTGAACATGGTTGATCAAAATGTTTATAAGCAGCAGGAGAATTATTTTCTGGAGAGCAGTATGGTCTTTCTAATAAACATCTAATTCAATAAAACCATGTCTATAAATGTTGTCTAGTTTTATCTCAACGGATCAAACATGAAAAATATGTGTGAGCAGTTTAATTCTATAATGAGCAAACAGAAGACAACCAAAGAAACAGTTGGGGTAGAAATTTAACTTTTACTGAATAAACAGCTCCTTTTAGGATATGAGCACATCCGTAGCTGAACACAAATGGCTGTTTGAAACAGCACTAAAGAACACTGCTAAATAAGTACACAAAGTCATTACTGCAAAAAACAAGATGCAGTGTAGGATGCAGGTCCTCATTCTGCTGTTTCCAACATTTGATATTTTGGCTTGTACAGTGTAGTGCCAAGTATGTAGCATATCATTGCCAGGCCTACAGGCTCTTCAAAAATAAACAAGAAAATGGCCAAGAAAAACTATTAACAGTCAGTGATGAACAGCATTAACAAATAAAGTGAAGTTAGTATACAGATGCCTCTTGCATCTAGAGAAATAGAGTCATTTGACTGATTTGGAAACAAACCTGCAAAACTGTTTCAGGTGGAAAACGAGGGGACAATGTTATCTGAGCTTGAGATAAATCCAGGATTTTTTCATTCATTGCATGTTTATAAAAAATAAGAGATTCTAACAATGAAAAAACAAATTCCTTAAATATATAAGAAAGGTTTTACATTCTACAAATTAACTTATGTATAAATAAGTGATACCCTGACACAAGTTTACTGTCTGATTTTTCTGAATTTAATTTCTGTCCTTGCAATTTTCTTACTGATTTAGGTTTGTAACATAAGGCAAGCTATGCTTTTTTGCAATTCTTACCTGTTTAAACAGCTTCAGTAAGTATGCCGGGGCATTTTATTAGAACAAGAGAAAAAAAAGAATTGAGTGCAAATATAAAACACTGTTCTCTTCTATGTCTGGATTAGCAGTGAACTCTGCATGACAAAAAAAGACTTCTTTATATCAGTATACTTGGCTTTATAAAGACCATTATGACTTTGTTTTCTAAAACAAAATACAAATGTTTAATTCTTCAGAGATTTTACTTGAGAGTTTTGCCACTACATTTCTATGGATATATGCTTGTATTCTGTTGGAAAGAGAGAGACATATTTTTTTAAAAAAAAAAGCTTTCTATTTTGGTTTAAAATCTGGTAAATTCAACTGAACAAACTGCACTGCTTGCAGGTTTCCCCAGTTCAGACCACCTAAGATTGTTCAGCTCACTTTGTAGTAAGTGGTCATGACATATCATGGCCAGGACTGGGACATCCTCTTTGAGTAGACTAACTGCTATTATAGCCTGTCTGAAAATTATTATCCAGTTCTTCAGAGGCGGGAGCTGGTCAGGCTCTGTCTCTTTCTCTCCTCTCTCTCAAAACTGCCCGATTTTTACAATCCACACTTAGATCCTGTGCTGTAACTGGTTTGTGATCATATTTAAGCGGAATTACTGAATTTGGTTGCTTTGACCTGAGTGCGGGTTGGGGTGGGGAAGTGGGGGAGCTAGTTCATGTCAGATGCATGTATAGGAGGAGAGGGTTTGTTGGTACTTATATTTGCATGCTTTTGTGCTAAAATTCTAAGCTTATAACTATAAGCTTAAAATTTATTTGTTACTTACAGCAGAATAGTAAAATATTTTACACTGAATACATCACTTTGAAAACAGAAGTGTGAATCTAAGAAGGTATTTTGTCTAGGAAAAGATGAACATGAAACAACCAATATTAATGTTCCCTAATGTGCATTTTAAAGGTTATGAGGTGAAAGCATATTTTATATATATATATATTTACATTCTGTAGTATCTTTTAATAAAGGATGAGTGCTAGTCATTGTTTGCAATCTAGTTTTACAGAAAAATGTAAAAATGATTGATGCTTATTTATGAATTCTACACAGTATCATTTGAGTTTCATCTTTTTATGTTGTGGATAACTTCATTTATTTAGAACTAGAAGTATGCATATTGTATTTAAATAGTCTTTCATTTATTCAGCTCGTGACTATTGTAAATTGTAGATATGTTTGCTTATCTAAATGAAACAAAACCAGAGGGCTGGCACTCATTTCCAAAACTATAAACTTCTTGTGTTATACTTTTGCACACATAGGCTGCGCCATTGAGCCACCAGTCAGAGGAAACTTTTTTTGCTTGATATTGTGTAATGGGTGGAACTGAAGATGTACTTAACAGAACTGGATATCAGCATCTTTTTGTGTTTGTTGCCATAATGGAATTTGGGGAAAATGCAGCATGTTTCTAAGTACCTACTTGTAACGTTAGTCAGTGTCTTATAAGTTTGACCCTATTAGATTTTTTTGTATCTGTAAATATGCTGTAGTTACTTTTTAATACAGTGCTTATAACACTGTTATTTGTTCTTTTGAAATGTATATCAATTTCCTATTAAACATTTATCTGCATGCTGGGGATATTAATATTAAATTTACCAAAAAAGCATCTGGCTGTATTTGAGTAGGAGTTGAAAATACAGTGTTAATAATATGCAATTAGTTACAAGGTGTTTTTCCTGAACAAGATTTAAACTTAATTCATTTCAAAAAAGTGCCTGTTACTCTAATTTAAGTAACTTTTTCAAAAAGTGTAGATACTTTAATAGATATATAAATGTATGTTTGTATATTTACACACACACATAATGCACGCGCTTTTAATTTAGGTATTGAATTTTATCCATTCTGTAAGATCAACCAATTAACCTCTCTATCTGTGAAAGGGATTTGAGAAGTCAAAGTGAATATTATTGCTGCTCATCTAATTGAAGATGTAAAATGTCCTGTAAGTCTAGGCAAAAGATTATTCTGTTCTGCTTAATTTGTAATACACATCAGTAATGTATTTGCATAAACACTAACCACATCTAATGTGGGGGGGAGGGGGGCAGGATCTCTGATCAGTGTGTTTAGTATTTTTCATTTCCTGGCATTTTTCGTCTTTCAGTGTCAGATATTTGGTATTTTTACTTTTTGAATCAAGGTGCAGTACATGAAAAATGTAAGGACTTTTATATGAAATTAACAGTCACTTAATGGTATGAGGGTACTAGAAAAAGAGGGAATCACCTTCTCTAATGGAACTATTAAACCTTCAGTTAGTAACTGATTAGTGAGATGAACTTCATACTTTGTAGACCTATGATGTACTCTTAAAGATGCTGTATCTATATCAGCAAATCTTCTGTTTAGAAACACGTGTGTTTTGTTTTTAAGTGCCAGTTTGTTTTATGCATAGTCTCTGTTTTTTCTGCCTCTTGTCCCTGTAACTGGTTTTGCAAGTGGCTGTTAGTCTGTGTGTGTGTGTTCTGTTTATGAATCTTTGTGGAGAAAATAGGTTTTGTGGGGGGATACATGTGATCGTAAAGCATAATTTGCATCTTTGAAATCCTGTTTTGTATTACTGTGGCTGCATTTTCTTTCTTGGCATTGCGGATTCAGGACCCAACTTACCTGAAACACAAATTCTGCTTGGTCCAGATAGGATCACTACTTATGAAGCAGAATATATTTTTAAATGTTCATTTTCAAAACTCTGTAATACTAATTTGAAATGTTGCAACAATGTAATGTGATTTTATTTTAATGTGTTTGTATTGGGGTATTACTCTGCCATTTTTATAAGTTCATATGTACTGATGTTGTAGTTTTTCATTACCAACATATAATGATGTATTCTGAAAATGTGCTGTCACTTAAATGTGTATGTACTTAATTTGGTTAGGAGACATATGTCTGCGATCACAAAAAAAGCAGGGCAGAAATTACAGTATAAAGAGCAGCAGACAGAGTCATTAGGTTTGAAGTATACCTACCTTGTATACATAAAATAATTACAAAGTAATCAGAAAGTCTTCCTTGTTTTCTACTGTATTAAAGGGATGTTGTATAAATGTGGTGCAGTGGCATGGGGCAAGGTTTATTTTTTGCCAGTGCAGTTGTGGTTGGGAAATCTGCAGTATCTGCAGCTTGTATGTATAATGCAGTCCAGAAGATCTCTGGCCTTTTAATTATTACTATATATTACCTTGCAACTTCTATTGCTATAATACTAAGGATGCTTGTCTTGGATGAAGACTCTCTTGTAATATTTGCTGTGCAAATGCAGGGTGAAAATACTTCCTATTCCAAAACCCTAGCAATCAAACAGGGGAAGATGGATGAGGATTAACAGGTTGAAAAGGAAAAGAAGAGCAGTGATGATTAGCATCTTGAGCAGGGATCTTGATGTGTCTGTGGCCTGCATATGATAAGTTTTGGGCTGGTTTTTTTTTCTTCTCATAAACATTATAGTAATAGACTTTTAGCAGAGGGATTGAGAATGTTTATAGGGAGAAATAGTAACTGTAGAGGTAATGGAAAGGTGATTATAGATGAGTCTGAGAAACCTCCCAACTGTGCTGAGCAGTGAGAGAGAGGGAAATGAGTATTTTCTTGCAGATTTGGCTGGTGGAAAGTTGGTCTCTTTGGCCAGTCATACATGCTTGCCAAGAGGTTGACTGATACACTGAATAAAAATTGTTAAATTGCAATTTGCCTGGTCTTGAAAATGAAGATGAGCAACTGAAATTTGACATGGGAGAGGTACGGAAACTGGAGTCAGGAGTGAAGGAAGTAGAGGGAAGTACTGCAAAGAAAGAGGTAAGTTGCCCAAACCATTGGCTAGAGAAAGATTGTTTTTGTCAAGGCCAGGGAAGAGTAACCAGTGCTGAAGCTGATGAAAGCCTGGACTGAAAATTTACTTATCAGTTCACAGAAAAGTCTATATTTCAGTGTTACCTAGAAAGAATCTACAAGATTTTAGACCTAGTCTAGTGAAAAGAACCAGAAGATTATGCTTAGATGATGCAGAAACAGCAATAGTGCCATGGGAAAAGAGAAAGGAAATAACTGGAAGAATTTGCTGTGGTAGAAAGTTGAAGAACTCTGTTCTTGTCATGTTGAGCTTGAACCAAAGGCTGGATATATTCACGTATGTTGCTATAAGAGGCAAGTCTTCCTACATCATGTCTTTTTTCATTAAAACTAGATTCTACTATTGATAGTCTCATTTATTTCTGATGTCAGGTAAGTACTTAACATAATAATTAAGGAAGCTAGGACAAAACTGGTCAGCCCAGATTTAATGTGAAAACCTTTGTCTGTCTCATGCAGTATGCTGAATAGTATGTTATGATAGATAACGTAGACAGGAAAGGTCAAAATAAAATTACATGTTCATTCTCCAGGTTATCAAAGCTCATGGAAGGAATTTTTTCCAGGTTTTGTTATATTTAGGCAAATGGCTGCACATTCTGATAAATGTGCATGCATAAGTTTCTTCCATAATTTGACTGTAACAACATAGTGCTTGAATATTTAAAAGTGTGGTACATCTAGGTCTTAGTCGTTAAACTTTTAGAAGCAATAATGGAATGTGTTAAAATCAATTGTTCAATTCAGTGCGGGTGATGGACTGAGAGATGCAAGAGTAACGTAACTATTTGCTATCATGGAAAACTTTTGAAATAATTCCTACGCCCTTATGAGGCACTATGAGATTTTATGTATGTACCTTACATGTACACCTAGACACATACAGTTTCTCTCTCCCTCTTTTTTTCTCCCTGTTAAGATATATATATACACACATATATATATACCATTCTTACTTAATGCTTGGGAAGTAGTAAAGAAACCCCTGCTAGTTTGTGATCATGTAAATAGGGGGACAGCTGATTCTAATGAAATCTTTGTAAAATGAGGCACCCGCTCTTTCAGACCTGAGAACCAATATGTGTTCCAAATCATATGTCTGTCATTTCAAACTGTATCTGAGAAAAATTTTAGCTCCTCTGCAAACCTTTTCATTTCGAGGCAGCTAGTTTGGTGCTGTGGCAATAACTGTTCAGTTGTGGCCTTAGTATGGTAGATGGAGTATAATGATTGATTCTGAAGTTGGTGTTGCTCAGGGAGTGTTACAGGGATGGCTTACATTAGACTCTGTAAAATGAAGAAAAAGATCCAGTAAGATTTTCATAGGGTATTTGTTAAAGTATTTAGTTTTGATTTTTAAAATAGTTCACTATTGCAATGATGCGTAAATGCTGCACAGATATTTACGTAGCAAGTGGTCTCATTTCTTTCTAAAGAATTTAATTTCAGGTCCTGCGAATGAAGAGGCTTGCTTACCTTGCTCTGTACCCACATAAGCTCTTGTTCCAGATTTCTTCACATTTATGTGCTATTCCTGATGGCTTTATTGAAAAGGTTTCATTTGCACAATACAGATTCAGGTTCAGCATCATCTACTCAAAGTTTTCAATGGCAGTTGTCTTGCATGTGTCCTAGAGAGGGAGAGTAATTTGGTAAGTCTGTATTTAAACTTACCTCTGAAGTGGAGAGAGAAACTGCTGTCATACATGATGGGGGAAAATTATTAGACGTTGACACAGTTCATAAATCCATAGATTTTAAGGATGGAGGACTGTTAAATGATCATCTCACCTACAGTATAAAAGAAAGCTAGTCAATCTGACCTAATTATTTCAGCATTTAACTCAGTAAGTTGTATGCATGAGAATATCTTGTCCAGAAAAGCATCCAGCATTGCTTTGAAGGTATCAAGAGATGGGGAAGTCACCTCTTTCCTTAGTAATTATTCCAATAGCAAATCAGTCTTCATTTAAAGGAATAGGAGATCCTACTTCTGATCTGAGTTTGCCTGGCTTCAAGATTCAATCCTAAACTCTTCATATTCCCTTTCCTGACTTGAGACTGCATTACCCAGTGGAACCTTCTGCCATGAAAATATTTAGGACCATAACTAAACTTCTTTTCAGCCTTATTATGATATCTGAGTTCCTTAAATCCCTCATTGTAAAATAGAGTTCTTTGCCTCAAATTTGTTAATCTCTTCTGTGACCTTTTTCTATACTCTTCAATTATTCAACACCCTTTTTAAAATATGAAGAGGAGAAGTAAGGGGCTTTCAATTCAGTTTGGTGTTGCATTTCAGGGATGTATGATTCATGGATGATTCACAAAGATTATGCAAGACATCATGATGCAGCTTCTGTGTTGCTTTTCTGCTTCGTGTCTGCCAAGTTATCACAGTATAAAACACCAGCTCTGGTTTACTTTCTTTGCCTAACTATAGAAAATGTAGTAAAGAATCCAGAGTATGATAAGGTCTCCCGGGAACCCATGTTTTATGTTTTCCTCTTCCTAAATATGCAATTCCCTCAGCTGAGCTCAACAGAAGAGGAAGTCATATTTACAAGTATTATAAAAACTTCTGCAGACTATAAAAGTTGATACCATGAGTGATAACCCCAGTTAGCCACTTCTCTCTCATGCTGATGACATTGACATCTTCATTACAGCCCTTATTGTAGACTAAAGAGGGTAAAACTTTCATCTCATTCATGCTTTTTCCATCTTTCTCCTGCCACAAATCCATACTCTAATGATGGGGTCTGTCAAATGAGTGAAACTCCCTGTCTCAGGTTGGGTGATGGTTTTCTTCCTGCCTATGAATAGCACTGATCCCTGCTAGCTTTTTGTATTGTAATTTGATGCTGACGTTAGGGTTTTAAAATGGGATGTGGCCTAGAGGGCATGTGCTTCAAAGTAGCTCACCTGCTTTCTCAGTGTGCTACAGCATGGCCCTCTGCTAGAAGAAATGTCGGAATCCAAATTTTTTTTTTCACCTATCTGAAAGATTGACATCTGTGCTGTGAGTTCTAGGGATTTGTTGTTTTCTGAAGCAGGAGCATCCTGAAGCATGCGCTGTTAGGAAACTTAGTAAATGCTGTGTGCAAGTTTGAAGAATGAGGTGATGGGATAAGGCACAATGTATCTCCTTTCAACTGCATCTTATTTTTGTCATGCTGAGAAACAGCTATATGAGGAGGTGCCAAACCTCTAGCAAAAATACAACTGGGTAGTGTGATTCCTGCACTTAGCTGTAGCAATTCCAATAGGTGTTGTAGGGCCAGAAATTAAGGTCTAATTGTTGTCAAAACCCGGGCATGTTCAGAAGAGCCATTTCACATAGGGAAGTTGGACATAGAGAATAGGTTAATGGAAATAGCGCTGGAGAAGATTTGTTCTAGCCCTCCCACTGCAGTACTTGGAGTCAAGTTCTTTTTCAGTTTATTCTTTTTTGTTGTTGTTGTTCTTTGTCTCTCCACTGCTGTCAAAGTCAAAAGCTCTTACTGAGAAGAGGCTGGCTGATTTCAGCCAGTGCCTTGCCTCACCACCCTGCATTTTTAGGGAACTTGATCATTCAGTTGCTCCACAGCCTCCATTTCTGAGACTGTCTTGGTACGCAAGCAGTACAACTAACAAAATGATTGTGTTACTGCCTGGTTGTCAGCCACACAAATGTAATATTTTTCCATGGATTTTAATCCATAATAGATAACGGAAAAGTTTTACTCCTACATTCATAAGTGTGTAAATGTGATGCATCTGTCCTGGGTCAGACTGCTTCCATCTGCTTCAGCTTGCTTCCTTCAGACATGCGCAACATCTCATGACTGGCAAGAAAGCATGGAAAGCTCTGTCTGGGTTATCTCTATCTGTACCACATGTAAATTACATGCCAGGTCTTTAATAGGTCAGAATTTACTTAAACTCTGAAATATGATGTTTCAGAAAGACAAGATCCATATTCTTATCTGTATTAACATCTAAACTAGCACTGAATTGTAATGAGGTTTCTCAGGCCAACTCTCTTCTTGTCTTTCTCTCAGCTAGGACAACTGTCAGTGTTCTTCCAATACCATGTAAAGCTAAAAAGAGCTAAACTTTGGATATCAATTTTTAAAAGAAGCAAAAAGAAAACAATTTTATCCACCAGGACTACTTTCAATTCCTTCCTGTTTATCCAGAGCTTCTTGGCAGTGTGAATTAAAGAGAGGAGATTCTCAACTAATGGTGGCTGGCATAGTTTCTTTTTTTTTTTTTTTTATTCCAGGTATTACACTGCCAGTGTGTGAAGTTTTGTGTGTTTCATTGCACTGAGGAAATCCAACTGTTGATAGGGCTGTCAATGCCTTCATTATCAGGTTGGGTTCTAGGAACCCATTTTGCTACTATGTGACCTTTTACACCAGTCAATAAAATCAGTGAATTTGTGCTGGTTTACAACTGGAATAACACAGTAATGAGTGAGGCCCCAGAAAACAGCAGACAGCAAAATATTGGTACATTTATCACTTTTAAAAGGTTATGGCAGTTTCCACTGGCCTATGGAAAGAAGTTTCTTACTGGTTTAGTTAAACCTTGCTTAAATATTTGATTTTGTGTGTGAATTATATAATCAGGATCTCATTACATTTTTATATAAAATTTATACTCAAACCCTGCTTTAAATTGCTGCATTCATAGAATTTGTAACCCTCAATGCTTTCTTACACTTTCCTCACCTGTTAGCGTGTTGCAAGGGATCTCAGAAGAGTGTGTCTAGGTATATCCTTCATGAGACAGTGCCGAGGCACAGCTGGGTGAGCTAAGGGCAGAGGAGCAGCCTCAGATCAGAAATGCCTTGTGTGCATCTTTTTCAAACCAGTATGTTTTCCATAGCGACATTTATTAGTATTAGTATTTTAATATATCTGTGTATGTGCATGTATTGTGGTGTCAGTGATGTGGTAGCATTTGGTTTTGTTCTCCTAAATGCTGCTGTTCATGTCTGCAGCCCATGCAGTTCAATCTTTCAGTCCTATGCACTTACCAACCATTCAGGTTTCGTGCAGTATTCATACATATATTATATAAAATAAAATAATAAGAAATACATTATTAAGACTGTAAAGGCTGTGAATGGATTATTACAACTTGCCTATCATGGTAATGACACCTGTTAGAGGTGTGATACAAAAGGCAGTGACAGGCAGTGTAATTTGGTAATTGTAGCTATTGTGCTGTAGAGCTGGTCAGTTCACCAGGCAAGTACAAAGAAAGCAGTGTTAAGGCTAAGCAGAGGTGGATAAACTTAATAGAGAGAGCTAGTGCTTTAGTGAAAGAAACTTTTGGTGGAGGGCTAACTCCCAGGGGGAAGGAGTTAGAATGGGTTGAAAAGAATGAACAAAAGTATAAAAATGGTACAGGTTTTCCTGTTTCAGTTCGTAAAGTGACAGAGGACTTCTGCTGATGAGCATGGGCTTGTTCCACTGGGCAAAGGAGGGCAAAGGGGGAGAGGGAAGCTTTTTGAAATAGTGGGAGGGTGCTGATTTATTGCAGCTGCAGAACTGAGGTAAGCCCAGGCTGGCGATTGGCTCTTTCCCAGTCTTGCTGAACATTGCAGTTGGGTTTAGCAAAATTGTTTTCCTATCAAGGTAGTGAGAAAAGGGTAATGGGGTCAGAAGTAAGTTTGAGAGGTCACAGAAAACCACTGCTGGCAGGCCATAAACTTGTGCCTTGGAGAAATCTGCATGGGCATATATGATTTGAGTATTCGTTTGGATGGATAGCCTGCCAGCTGCTAATATTTGAAGAATTAACTGGGGTCTGAAGAATTACCTAAGGTCTTCAGTGGCTTCTTTCCTGGTATATGGAAGCCATAAATTTCATAAGTTTTTTTTATGTTACAGATAATGGAGCTAAGGATACAAGGATAATTTGTTACTAGTTCCTTTATAAATGCGCTTGTTTTGTAAGCTGTTTGGAGCACAGACTTCATCTCCCATACCTTGGACATAGAGAAGTGAATACTCAATACTTTCTTAATCCCAAATATCGTTGTTTTTGATCATTTTGTGAGCCAAAGAACAAAACAAAGACTACACAAATTAATCTTTTCCCTGATGCAGTATCCCTGTAGACCCCTAATTGACTGTAAAATGCATAGCCATTAAGTAATTTTCTGTTTCTGTAATTATGAGAATGCCAAAATGCTTACATATTTCTTATTCCAGACCTATCTCTTTTATTTTTAAGTAGTTTAAGATTGTCTTTATCTCTCCCCTCTTCCCCCCCCCCCCCCCCCCCCCCCCGAGTCTGGATATTTGATTTTCCACAGAGCATATTGGTCTTTCTTCATGTGAACCTGTAATTATTGAACAAATTGTTGTCACAATGAAGAACATCTTAGACGTTTATGAGGATGCATTAGAAAACAATACTCTTGAAAGATAAATAGTGGACACAGCACTGAAACATATTAAGGCCAGATTGACTCATTTCACAGCTTTAAGAGAACAAGGAAGTAGCCTGAAGTTAACAAAGGTCTGCACAGCAGGGCATTTATGCTAGCAAATACTAATTCACGTTTGCTAAACAGTATAAACAGATTTGCAGGCAACACCAGGCATCCCATTTAAAGGGATTAGGTGTGCCACTTACCTATTGTCTGGGCTGAGGAATGTGGGGTGCTCAATATGCTCCTCTGTAATTAGCCCAATTAGGCAGACACACCCTTTGTGCAAAGCCGGTTACAGGGCACTTAATCCATTGATTGGAAAGGTAATATTTCTTCTTTGAATGGAAGCTTGTCCTGTGGTGTTACTTGCAACTTTGCTGTTTCCACACCTAAGCGTTAAAGTGACCACCCATCGTGCATCAGCCAGGCAGTTGATAGACTGTATTTGGTTTTTATAAACTATGCAAACTGGCAGATTGACTTAGTCAGCTGATGGAATGCTGCAAGAGGAAGGGAATATCAACGAGCTTTGTAATTAGAGCAGAACCAAGTGTTAATAAATGGGCCATCCCCATGATCTAATGCTAAGTGCAGAGTGATGCTTTTTTATGTGCAAACTGCACTGCCTTTACTAGTAGTATTTTTTTCCTAGCAAGGGTTAAAAACTCAGTAGAGGATTCATGTGATATACATGCTATTATCACTAATTTCTGTAGGAAGTGATTCATGTTATGCTAGAGCTGCAGAAACCCCTGTGTTCCTTGTATCCTGCCTGTCATTCAGGTGGTAAAGGCCATTTCCAGGCTCCTTCAGCTGGTTAAAGGGTCAATACAGCAGAGTCCCTCTGAGCCTTGGAAGGAAGTTAAGCAGTCCCAAAGGCACCTTCCTAGAAATTATTACAAAAGAAGGTTGTGTAAAAACAGGAGAAGAATGAGCTGGTATTCAGCCGAGTACTTACGTATTGTCTACAGGCATCTGAATTAATTGCAGATTATAAGCCAAAGTAAAATCAAGTTCTGTGCCAATAAAAAGGAGTTGAAGCAGTGTGTGTAATTGGGTGATCTTCCTGCAGACTCTACTGGCCTTCTGCTGTCTGGAGAGGAGGCTTGTCACAGTGCTGAGCACTGCCTGGCCCAGGAGGAGAGCTTGGGTGTAGTTATAGCTGACAGCATGGGGTGTGCACGTGTGCAAGCTCAAGAGATCATGGCGGGGTCTGGAGCTTCTGCAAACGTCCCAGCTGGCTGTTACGAGCCATTGCAAACAGAGACCCTAAGGGATCTCTGCAACGGATTAGGCTGGTACAGGCTAATTCCTCAAATACTAGTGGTAAAAGCCTCCCCTAATGCATCCTGAGCTTCAAATCTGCCTGCGCCTCTTCTGTCATCACCAGTACCTGGTTTACCAGTGATAGCATTTCAGAAATCCATCTCTAGCTATATAAGAATGTCTTTATTTGAAGAAGCTTCTCAGGTTTGTAAAGGAACTTTCTGGAGATAGAAATACAAAGTTCAGAGAGCACAGATAGAAGAGATTTGGCACTGGGCTCCATTTCTTAAGGAAAGGGAAAAAATATCCAGTCCATGAAACTGAAGTGGGTCATTGCACTCATGCCTTTCAGGTTAAAGTATTGTGCATAAAATTATCATATAAGGTGTAAAAGAGTGTTTCTTTCAAACAGACAAGAAATTGGATCAAAGGCAACACACGTTTTCTCGAGTGCAGCCTTTACTTCCCATGAAATCACTGGGGCTTCTTGGTGGACTGAAGGCAAGGATGTGGCTACAGCCCTGCTTGTGGCCACATTCAACCTTCCTGAAGTCAGGCTCAGTGTTTGTGTACAGTGTTTAAAGGGTAACAGCACTAAACACTGCCCTCACAAACCGCGGTAATTACTTCTACTGCTGAAAAAACCCAGAACATGAACAAAAATATCATAGAAAAGCTATTTCTAACACTAGTGCTGCTCTTTATGGCTAAGTGGCAGCCATCCTTTTTTTTCCTAAATTATGTGTTCTTTTTTCAAGCATTTAGATGATGCAAACCAGATTTTTGTGGCAGCCTTATTGCTTATAGCCAAAAGAGCATTCAAGGAAACACTGTATTTCTGCTAAATTGCCATTTATTCAGAACACTTTGAGTTGTTTATCTTTTTCCATTCTCCTGACAAATCAAGTAGCCATTGAGCCTGTATTTCTGAGTATAAGTTCAGTAATAATTTTAGGAAAAGTAAAAGCTACCATATACTTTTGGGGGGTGAGAGTATGCAAAGTTCTGCCTTTTCTTTATTTTTGAAAGAAAAACTCCCCAGGAAAATTGTTTTTCCAGTTTGGCAATAAAAGTTTTGGTTTGTTTTGAATTTGTTTTTTCTTACATGTAGTATTATAGCAGAAATTTTGATGTAATTGCATTCTAGGTAGTGTTCTAGAGTTATTTTTTTATTTGTTTACCTATTCTCTGGGCTGATGCTGTTAGTTTAAAAAATATAATATTGTGAGCATTCATTAGAAGAAAACTGTGAATGCCTTTTAGGTTTTCACATTGCTTTTTATTCACTTTGAGTGTTACTAATAGTAAGTGTTTAATGGAGGGAATGTTCCAGGGGAAAGAAATGGTAACAGATAATCATGCAAAGGTATGCAATTATGACTGTGTCCCAGGCATGTGAATATGAAAGTTCTTTGGGGTTCATCCAGTCTGCAAGTAAGAACAATAACATGAGATGGAGGTGATTAATTAAGTGTTGCAGAGAGAAAAATATTAATTACAAGTAATCAAAACTGTATCTAGGACAAATAGTTCACAGGCAATCCACAGGCCACACATGTTCATATGAACAAATCATTGAATTGTTTCAAGGTGAGGACATTTGTATACATGAAAATCTTTGTGTGCAGTCAGGAATAGAAAAATGTACTAATACAGTTGCATAAATTGTTTACTTTATAAGTGTTATAAAATTCCTTTTTCGAAACAGACCATTTCTGTTCTGCCTGTAAAGAGTGGAAGGTACAATCATTAGCTTAGAACTGACTTCAGACTTTTGCATTAAAGAAAGGGAGCTGACATTCAGCTCTATCCAATGCATAGTACACCCCTGAAAATACACTTTTGAACGTAATACTGTGGTTCATTTTAAGATGTTAAAACCTGGACTGAAAGATCAAAATAAGCACATTTTTCTTTGTGATATTTTCTGATTTTTGTCATTTCTGCAGTGCATGTCCTCTTGTTCTACTGCTTGGCTTCTGCATAACTGCTAGTTTCATGCTTGCTTTACAAAGTCAGGAGGGGTTATGGGGATATTTTTTATCCTTCTTGCTAGGCATTGTAACTTTTAGCTCAATAGTGTTTAATTCAATTACAGTGAATTAAGTTTACCTTAGGATCTTTGGAGCCCCTTAGAGGGCTGATCTGATTAATTACTGTGCAAAATAGATTGTTAAAATAACGAGGTTTTATGCAGTTTCTCTTTGTTCTTTCCCTTAGCTTCTGTAATTCATAGACATTGATACAGGATGAGTGAGGTTAATGTGGGAGACATGTTCCCACAAGCCCGCTGTCTCTTCTAACTTTCCTCTCCAGTCAAAAACAGGCCCCTGGGGGTGGGAACCGTGTGGTCCATGGGTACATGTGCCCTCCAGTGCTTTGAATTTTGTATGTCAATCCCAAGTAGATGACCAGCAGAGGAATCAGGATGACCTTATGTACAGGTCATTATGAATTTGGTAGCAAATGAACTTTGTAATGCAGAGTGCAGGCTGAAGTTAATTTTATTTATGGATATAATTGTAGCAACCTTTAATAGCGAAAGCTAGAAAATATATCCTACTGACCATCAGTGCTCCCGATATATGTAGTGTCTGGGGTGTTAGAGAGCAGTGGAGTAAAGAGTCATCTGAGCTCCTGACATTGCTATGCTTTACTATGGGTTCTCACAGGTCAGGGGTTTAGTGGTTTGTGTCCTGCTGAGTATAAGTTCAGTAATAAATTTAATTTGGGGGTGAGAGTATGCAAAGTTCTGAGTTTTGCTTTATTTTTGAAAGGAAAACTCCCCAGGGAAATTGTTATTCCAGTTTGGTAGTAAAACTTCTGGTTTGTTTTGGATTATGTTTTTTCTTACATGTAGTATTATAGCAGAAATTTTGATGTAATTGCATCAATTGCAGGCTGTGGTCCTGCTCCTGAGCCAAACCAGGCAGTCCTTAGTATAGACATGGCATCTGGTTATACACTTCCTTATATGACAAATAAAAGTGGCTTATATCATTCTTGAGCAGATTTATCCTGCTCCTCTGCAACTTTGGCAGGCTCACTGGTAACAAAGTGAACACAGTTTTGAGCCAGGTGCTGCAACAGGGTGTAAGCATCACTTTGAAGGGAAGGGAAACCACCTGTGTTGGGCATGGCTTATATTTTTGCTGGATGCAACTGCACAGCAGGGATTAGAAAGGGAAAGCCACCATGTGGTCTGTGCTCAGAGGGCCTTTGTGGGTCCCTGTGCAGCTGGAGGTTGTAGCTGCACCCATAGCCTCAGCACTGGGGATGGAGGAGGTCTCAGGCCAGCACAAACAATTCATTAGACTTCATCCTTGCTCACTTCTTTCCCTCAATCTCCAACACAGAACAGAGTGAATAAAACTGGTCCTTTACTGAGGCAAAGCAAGCTGGCTAATACAGGCTTGTCAGTCTTTATATGCTGGAGTAGGGATTTCCAAAGTTAATTCAGGTCTGTAGGGGTGAGGTCCAATATCAATCTCTTCAAACAAAGTGAGGATTTCCAAAACTAAATCAGGTTTGTAGGGACAAAGTCCGGTGTTATTCTCTTCAAACGGACTATGCAGCCTCTACTTTTTAAGGGATGTGTTAACGGGACCATGTTAACCATGATGTTCTAGCTCTGATTCAGTTATAGGTTTTCTGTGATTTTTTAAAAATCTACCATTTAAACTCTGCCATTTGTAATTTTCCTTTGACAGCTGGAGAGGTGGTGAGAAGGGAGGAGAGCTGAGATGCTACTTACTTTCCCCTTTTGGGGTATAGGCCTCATTTTATGGAACTATTGAATGTTCTCAGTAGTTTAGTCCCTTTTTGAAGCACAACAGAAAGTCGCTGCTGCACTGATGTCATCAAAGAAAAATGAGCCGGTATTGAGCTGAAAAGTGCATTAAAAGTTTATGGAACTTTTAAAAAAGTTTTACCATGAACTACAGCAGTGGATTTTAACTTGAACAAAACCAAATCGAGTGTTAAACCTTTCCACATTTAGATGTTGTAATGGTAACTGAAACTTTAAAGGCAGTGTTGAGAGAGGCAAAGTGCTTAGTGAAAGACCCTGGCGATGTGCACTGGAGGGGGATCCAGAGCAGGAGCAGGGCTGGGCCTGACGGAAATCAATGCTAAAACTCAGTTAAACTAGACCAGTGCCAAGAATTTATCACACATCTGTTTTGCCTTGATTTTACATTTAATTATCACCTGCAAAAAGTCTGATTTCTAAGCATTTATTGTGAAATTAATAAACGAGTTTACAAGGCAGTGCTGTAATGCACTCCGGGGTGTGTCCTGCTGGAACAGTGCCATTTCCAAAGTTATTGAGGTTGTTCCTCATAAAGTTAGTGCTTCAGTTTGTGGTCAGTGTAGAACAATATCCCAGTAAAAATACTGCACAGTGCTGGTAGTGCTACCTGGCAGAAAGCTAGCTGCCACGCATGGCCCCAGAATGGGAAAGGGCTGTGAATATAGCAGGCTGAGGTGATGTGGCACTGAAGTTATGAAGACTTCTTGATAATCACTGTTGTGCTATCTGCACATTTCTTTTCTGGGAAATTCGCACAGAAGGTGTTAAATATATTCAGGGTAAGATGCATCTGCATGTATGTTTATATGTATGCATGTATGCATATGTGTTTAAAACCAGAAGGAGCTAATTCGAAAAAATGAGAAAACCTAAAGATGAGGAACTCATTTAAAACTAAGTGGAAAATAATTGAGGGGTTTCTTAATCTGTTGTTGTCTTTTCTTAGTGATGTAGGCAACAGGTGGTATAAGATTAGATACCTTTTTGAGTGTTGTGGTTTTGGCTGTCATTGTGTAGGACTCAGGTGTATTTTAGTACATGTTGAGCACTTCCATGCAGTAGCAACTCTAGATTCTGTGCATGTCAGCACTGTGAGGCCTCTGACAAGCAGATTTTTCATTTGCTACTTCTCTCTTTTGGGTTTATCTTTCTTTTTTTTATTATTTACTTTTACTTTTCATAGTGCATGCAAACATGCTTTCTCCCAATGAGTCAGGAATTTGATCCGCTTAAAAGTATAGGACATACATAAACAGTTTCTGTCAGTGCATGGCCAATGATATTTTTTCCTTGCCCTTCCATTTCCTTTTTTTCAAAGTTCAGGTTAGTGAATTTTTAGATTTCTGTTCAAAAGAAACATCATTAAAAGTTTAAGCCTGGTAGATTGAGAAAATTTAATTAAACAGATCTTTGATACCCACAATTGCACTTAGCAGTGGTATAATTGTAGGATGTTGGGTGCAAAATGTATATGCTGACATTTCTTTAAAACTTCTGTTCCTTATTATTATTTTGTTATTCAATTAGTACAGTGCCTAAAAGCTTCAACCGTAATGAAGTTCACTTCACTGTTCTGAGTATTGTACAGGCACATGGTATGATTTAGGATGTGAATGGATGATTATGATCAATTCAGTTGTGGTAGCTTCATGATTTGCTTCTCAGATGAGTAACAATAACTGATTATATATTAATTACTACTTTGTTGCAATCAATGCTGGCCTGCAAGGGTGGTTTAAACTGATGTACTTTTCTCTGTAATTACAGAGGTTTAGGAGTACATAATAGGCTAAGAGCTGATTACCTCAGCTCATGCAGTGAATGGATGGCTGTGAGCTTGTAGCAATTTGATCAGCTACCTATAGCCAGCGTCTTGGGACTAAACCTCTAAAAGCAAGGTACATGCAGTTTGGGAGGAAAAGACATGTTATAGGTTAAGTGCAAAAGGAGAACATTTTCAAAATACAGTACTGTCTCATAATGCTGTTCCTGTCTGACTACTCCATATTTTTCTGCTTACTCCACTAGTGCATCAAACCTTGTGGACTAAAACTTCTGTCTCTATTGTTCCAGTCATAAAGTCATTTTGTCATACGGTCCATTGCTCAAAGTGCTGTGGCAGCTTTTCCTTTTGTGGAAAGCACCTTCTTCAAGCACTTCGTGCTGCCCAGAAATGCAGAAACATCTCAAATATTTTAAGTCAACACCAAGTCATTCAGAAACTACCTGGCAGCTGCTTTGGAGCGTAGGTGAAGTTACTTCTTTCTGCCTGGAGCCATTCTGAGTTGGTGAGCACAGTCACCCAACAACTTAGAGACGTGTTCTGCACTTATCTGAGCTTCCAAAACATGGAATTTATTCCCTTGTATAGCACAGTAGTTAGAACAGGAGGTGACATCTATAAGATTAAGGTTTGAAGCCTGCATTGGCAGATCTTATATGAATCTCCAAAATGAAATAATATCGAAACAAATCTCTCCAGAGATGTACACACTCTGAGAACTTCAAAAGCTATCACTGATGGGTTTAGACTGATTTTTTTCAGGATGCTATTCACTTATTTGGGTGTTATTTAATGCCATGTCAAATAGATAATTGATTTAAATTATGATTTGATATGTACACATTTCCAGTTCTGCATTGAGCATATGAACTACTCTTGTTCCTTTTCTTCCATGATAATGAGCTGTTTCTATTTCAGTCAGGACTGACCGTGGTTTTCCTGTTGTTATAGACGGCTCCAAAAGTATGTTATGAAGTAAGGACACAGCTGCTGTTCATTCACAACTTATATATATAGACAAGCACTAGTTCTGATCTCATACTAATGAAGTTAGTGAATTCCTGTTAGAGGTAATACTTTGCTCCTCTCCACTTGTGGCCAAAAATTCTCTTAGCTTCTCCTGAAGTTCCGCCTGTCAGAATTTTAGTGTACAAAGACAAGACAAACGTATGATGTGGATTTTTTTTGTTGATGCACTTGTTTAGTTTATTGCTTCATATTCTGTTTATGAAAATTCAGCTGTACAAGTTTTCTCTTAAAACAACAAAGACTAATGATGATGGAACCTATTAACATTGCTAAATAATAAATAATATTATTTATATACATCTTTTCTTCTTAGATATTATAACCTACATAATAGTTCTGTAATTTCAGTATCAAAAATAGTTACATAAGGACCATGTCTGGTTCCTTTTATTCATCCAATTGGAAACAAATTCTCATTTTTTGCTTGTAATGCAAATCTGTCTGACACTGTCCATTTTAAACAAATTAACTTTTGAGGTATAAATATGCCAAAGCATTTGGAAACCATGCAATTTTCTTCACCTGGTCTGTTTCATTTAAACTAATGCCTCCAATCTTTGAAAGCCAATATTTAAAACACCTGTCTTCCTATCTCACATGCCGCTGCTCAGCTCTTGGATAGATGAAAGGATGTGCAGTATAAAATAGATCCTTAAATCGACCACAGTGATATGTTCTAGTTGGGGAACTTAGCTGTGACTTGAGCTTTAGTAGAAATACGTGGAAGAAGATGGTAGTTAAGCCAAACTGCTAGTCTGGCCCTTCTGCTAGGTCCTTCCTTCCAGCATAAGCAAGACAATGGAAAGTTACTCAAACTGTAGATAGTATTAGTAAAGACAAGGATTGACTAAATATGACATGGTCACCTTGGAGAAGGAATTTGCCAAAATATTTAAATGTTCCTAGAAGTAGATGGGCATTATTATGTGGGTGAAGAGAGTATCGTTTTCAGTTGGGCACTGGAAACTGGGTTATATTTTGGAATTCCCAGAGGATAAACATTGGTATGATGTCTAACAGATAGTGACAGAGGTGATGTCTAAATTAAACATTCATGCTCCTTCACATGGCTATTTCCTGAAATATTTATGTTGGAATATATTTCATTCTTTTTTATGATTAAAGTTTGCACTAAGTATGCATGTTTGTTTATGCCCCAGAGATTAGGGTCAGTGCTATGATGTGAAAGGCAACTGATTAGATGCTGCTTTGTTTTAACAATTATGTATTTATTCATGAGGTTTCAAGTAAGTTTAAAAGTATATTATTTTTTACCTTCATAAACAAAATTGTGTATCATGAAATCTCATAGGTTTCTCTAAAAGGGTGGTTATTAGAAGTGAAGAAAAGCTATAGAAAAGACAATCCTATGTCACAGCTTGTAGTCAGAAATTTTTAAAAAAATACTAATTCTGTGAAGGTTAATAGTGGTAATTGGCAACCCTATCGATGGGCTTGCTTTTATCATGGTGATTTTTTAGGTTTCGTTAACATAGCATTATGATTAACAAACATGTTTGGATTTTTGCAGAATTTTCCCATATAAAAGCTTAAAACTTTTCAAATAATTTGATCAGAAGTGCTTCTGCCAACTGCTTCTGGCCCTTCAGTGACACATACCATTTTCAATTCCAATCTCTGTAGGTCCTAATATCAAATTTACATCTTAAACTTGCAAATTTGACTTTATGGCACCCCTAAGATCTAGTGTTCCCTGAGTATCCACACATCCCCAGATCTTTTCACTTATTAACAAAAACTTATTTCATTTTATCATAGTTTTTCCTATTCTGAATGCTGCTTCAAATATTTTCCAAGTCTGTTCTCTCTTTGCATTACCTCTCCTTGTTCTATCATACCAGTAGCTTCCCATGTTTTAGTTCATCGGAAACAACCTTTAAAGCACCCTCTGTGCTGTCCTCGACTTGGTTCTTGTCTCCTGTTCTTTATCAGGAGATTGAGTGCACAGTTGGTCAGCTAATGATGATTGCCTCCATCACCTGCAGAGCTGTTTGGGCCATTCTTCCACATACAGCAGCTCAACAAAATTAAACCTGCTCATGTATTGTGGGTGTGATTTCATGCTGTAACTAAACCAATCTAATGGTGAGCTGCCACAGGAAGGCACAGGTACAGATCTTCTCATCTATACAATAACAGGTCATTTATTTAATACACACTGGATGATTTGCTGAGACCTCTTAATGTACTGCTAACTTTACATTTCGAGGTATTTACACATACTGAAATGAAAATTTAGCTTGCAGTAGAAATGGGAGGAAGCATAATGGTCAAAGCCTCTGTTCTGAAACAGTCATCAGCTACAATGATGTGAATACAGCGAGGCATGGGTGAACGTGGGAATATAAAGAGTGTGTAATGCCTGTTTCTGTGCTCTCCCATCCTGAGCTGTTGCTAATCCAAGCCCTGACATGAGTCAGTACAGCCCAACTGGTTTATCTGAAGTCTGGCAAACAGGAGTAGAATAAATGTCTGGGAAACATTCATATGGAAGAGTGCCCAGCTCTGTCCCTACTATTGCAAAGCCATTCGACCTACATGGACACGATTTTCCCATGTCTGGCTTTCAGTGGCTCTGTGGCTATTTTGCTTCAGGAGCATGATACAAGGTATCTGTGTGCTTGCCTTAAGCTGTTTATAGCCAGAAATTTCAGTAGGTGTTGAAAGTTTTGCAGGATTTTTCTTTATTGTTCATGTGCACTTTCATCCCTTTTTTCCACCTGAAATTTGCAGTCCTTCAAAGCTAGTTGTTGATGAAAATGCTAATTTTCTTAAGTAGTTTATGAAATTTTTATTCTTACGTTTGTGATACTGTCTTTCATTCCAAGATGATTGATTTTTCTCTTTTTTCCCTTTGCTGAAAAACTTGTTATTGCTATTTGACTTGAGACTAAGCAGTGTTCATAAAACATATCTATATTTTAAACATTGATTTTTATCACTCTTCAGAAATAGTTTGAAGAGCTGTGTTACAAATTCCCATGTAGTTATTCATTCCTGTTATAGAGGCCAATTTAACAAATTAATTTTTTTCATTGTTCTTCTCTCTGACATTCTGGCTTGGAGACCACAGTGGCATTTGCACACTGTTCTCAGCCTGTTTGCTGTCAGTATATCATGACACTGTCCCACAGACTTCATAAGACTGGAAAATTACCCTTAATTGCCCACCTCTCTTTTAACACTGATTCCTATTTTTGTACCCAACACAAGAGTTAATATCAGGATGCTTCCAAGTGAGAGAAGTTATGTAATTTGTGAGAGATTCTTCCTTGTCTGATTACTGAAGACGGGCCTCCATAGTTAGGTAACTCAAGTTAAAATAACTGAAGACCAGATAACTTGAGTTTTAGCTCGTTTGTGGCTCAAGGTAAATCACTCTCTGAAAATGAAGTTGAAACTTGGGTATTTTGTATGATTTTCTATTTAACTTGAAAACTTTCTTTTGACATTACAGACATGTCAAGGCTAAATTCAGTTCAATAATTTCATCATTAAACATTATATAACTTAATTAGGTTCCTTCCTCTCCAGTATCAGGAGACCAGTCTTCCTGGACTAGCACAGAAACTGTTGAATGTCCCCCTAAGTGAACATTAGCAAGGAATGAATGAGAAATTTGATGTTTTGATGTTTTGAACAGACTGAAGACAGACAAAATACAGTTTACTGAAGATTTTATGAAGGATCACCAGGGTCTTTACTTGATAAACAAATGCAAATCAATGAGATGAAAGCTTAATTCTGGAAATAAATGAGGGGGTTTTGTTTGGCAATTTTTATATGTTCTAGCCTGTCTGTTCTGGGAAAAACATTGTTTTGAATTGATTTAGGTAGAGTTTACTGTTTCTTAAGCAGAGAGATTACCATGAACAGTTCGTAGTATTTGACAAAGTATTTCTTCCTGGAAAGGAAGATTTTTCCCACATGTCTCTGAAACACTGTCATGTGTTACTTTCCCTAACACATATAAGAGGAATGAACAGCTAACATGGACCACTGGAAATCAAGCTAATGAAGCTGAACCCTTTTTCTTACACTGGCGTTCGTGTTTAATACTAAGACCAGTTATCTTCCTGTAATTCCTACTAGCTTGCTAAAGCTTCTGTAAAGAAGATTAAATTTTTTTTACAATGGTGAGATGTTATGTGCTTTGATAAGGAAATGTTTCTTTTCTGTAAGTCTGTTGTTAGTAATACAACAATTATTTGATAATATTTCATTCACAATGGTGTGCTTAAAATAGTTGCTTCCAATTCATTTTTAAGAAAATAATTACTTGTTTCTAACATCCCTAAAGAAATAATTATGTAATAAAAAAATTACATGACTGACATCTTCGTTACCTATAACAAGTGCAAGTATTCCTTGAATTTTTAAGCTATTTCGTAGGGTTTCATATTTAAATATTGAAACCTATTAAAATTGCCCATGGAGATTTGTGGGAGAGGTTATCTATGGGCCTCTGCTAATTAATTATGATATATTTTACTTCCATGTGATTTGTCACTACTGGTCCTGTAAGGACTACAGGAAAAATCATTTGTTTAATCTGACTGGGACCTTGTGGCATTTAATTGTAAGCATAACTGTGATACAATAAATCCAAATGAATTTGGACAGTGATTAACAGGGAGCTCCTTGATATGGTAATGAGATTAAAAAACTGGTTCCTAAGTGTTTCTGTGGATTTCATTAACATTTTTGCAACTAAACACTTTTTACGATAAGAGTGGTTGCTTGTTGTTGACCATTATACATTATTAGTTGAATGTAAACTGCATGAAGATACCTGTTTGTGTCTATGTATAATGTATAGGTATTTATATATATGTATATATGTGTGTGTATGGAAAATGTACAAAAAAATACAATATGGAATATTTATGCTGCATTTAATTATGATGAGCCAAACAAAAATACACCACAGAGTTAACTGTATTATTACATGTATTTCAATCATCCTAAAATGTACTAATTAACTAATCACAGATATGTAGTTCCTGCTCTGAAAGTTTATTATCTAAGACACCTGCAACTATTTAGACATCTTCATAGTTCTACTACTGTGCATAGTTCTAGTCTCTTTCTGTAGGATTTATGTCCCAATTTGTCATTGCATGGCAAATTTGCAGCGTATAAAAAGGGCAAGAAAGAAATCAGAAGTTTAATATGGTTATTCAGAAAGGTTATATGTTGATCCTTCCAGATGCTTTGTCATCACATTGCTAGAAAGCCAAAATTTTTACGAATATATTTATAATTTTGTCATTTAGCAAAATGAGAACAAACCTATAAAGAAAAAGAGTATTTCCATTAAAAGCATCAAACTGCTACTGAACTTCAAGGCAAAGGAATTTTTTGTTTGTTTATTCTTGCAACTCCCCTTCTGCTTATTTTAGTCTATTTCCAAAACTTGCCTCATCATCCTCTGTGTTTATCTTTAACTTGACTTGATATCATCTCCAACTGTTTCATCATCTTTCCCTTCTTTATTCTTTTAATACTTTTTCTTTCTGGAAAAAAAAATTGATTAATTTGAAGATCGAAAGCCTCATTCTTTGTAACCAGCATTCATTTGGCAATAGAGCATTTTTCGTATTCTGTCCTAGGAAAACTTTTTTGTGCTGTAGAAGGAAAAATGGTTCCATTCCTACAGCTTCTCCATTCCTTAGCATTATGATTGCTGACTAGAGGTCACTGTCAGTTGTCATTGTAACTTTGTGTTTCTTCAGCAGTAGAAATTAGACTGCACCACAAAATGGAGACATAGCAGAGGTTGGTGTTTTGTGACTTGATGAACAAGCAAGACTTGAATTTGAGATTTACTGCCAACCCTCTGTGTGTCACATTTCCCTTTAGACTTCAGCTCAGGGAAGTCTTTAGTGTGAGAAACATACAGTATTTGAGTCTATTTATTCATCTGTTGGTTTTCTGTTACGTGAAAGGAGGATGTAGTTCAGTTGGAAGGGGAACTGCTTAATAATCTCTTACGGGATGTTGCAAATGTAAAGCATCTGCTTTATCTGTCTGTGTGCTGAGGTTTCTGTACAGAGCTCATCTTTGCACATAGCACAGCCTTCCACAGCCAGCAAGCTCTACCAAGGAAGTCTGTTCTTTGTGCTGCTTCAGTGTGTCTAAAAGCTGATGTGATGGCAGTCCTGTCACCAGCATAATACAGGTTTCTTCTTTCCATTTGCTTGAATAATTAGAGAAAGGGTTTGAGGCATCTAACCCTCCCACAGCTCCAAGGCAGGACCATGATGTGAGTGGTTTAGCTAGTTTTGTTTGGTTTTTAATCTGAATTGCGACTTCATACTTGGACTGATTTTTATCTTTGGGGAAGAAAATGTAGATTGTTATACTAACAATGGGTAGACCATGCCACGAATGGTGTTGTGACCTATATTCTGTTGCTGTCCCCCACACAGAGATCTCTCTGCCTTCGTTGGAAGCCCAGATGTAGAAATACTGGTGAGAACTGGCCACAGGCAAAGCTTCGTATGTCTTGTGATGAGCTGGGTTAGAATTTGTGGTGGTGTCCCCTGAGCTCCTGTGGTACTGTGTTACAACAGATTTATTTGAATCAATAAATGGGGCTTACCCAATTAATTACTCAATTACTATATAGAACATTTACGGCTATGTGCCATTTATGTAGAGGCTACTGTCACTGCCCAACTTCAGCTCCCAGTTTGCTGCGTGGCTTGTGTTACGGAAATGCCATCCGCAAAGCTTGATGTATTGACAGCTCCCATCAGCTGAGGTTTTGGTGCCTAAAGAGGTGAGACTAAACACATTAATGGTAGTGCTCAAATATTCAGCAGAGCAATGGTTAACAGTAATGGTTAACCAGCCAATAGCCCATTGTTTTGATTACAGCCATTAATTCGGCGCAGTCTTCACTGCAGTGACCTCACAGCCATTATTTCAGGCTGTTTGCAAACTCAAGAACACAGTTACGTCATTACAAATTGTTTTCATTTCAGGTCTATGACGATTTTCCTTGAAACCATGAGAGTTAGAAACCTGTTTCTGAAGAAAACTCAGATGTTGCAGAATGAACACTGCATCAAATTCTGCTTCTGTGTTATCATGGAATATGCAGAACTGTGTTCAAAGGTTGCACAACAACCGTAGTCTAAATGTGGGGTTTTTTTCTTTTTTTTTCTGTTCAGAGACATACGATAAAAGGGCTGTGAGCTACCTAGACCTCAGAGGTGGTTAATAGCTTGTGGGAGCTTGCTACTTGCCAATTTTAGAGCATCAGTCTATCTGACTTAACCACATGTAGACTTACTGGCAGGCCTACTCAAATCAGTGGTGTAATTATTTACTTCTTAAAGAGAAAACAGGCTTACATTATAATGACCTTACAATAACTTTCAGTTTTATGTGGAGAAAAATAAACAGTTGTCATTTCCTTGTTATTTTGAGGTTTAAGCCTTTACCACAAAGGTTTTAAATATTTACTAACTACTATGTTCTCTGAAATTTCTCTGTTTAAAAATACAATGAATTTATTCAGGGAAATCTTTCTGTTGCACCAAGCTTCACAATCTTGATTATAGGACATTATAAATGAATGTCTTTCAACTCCATTTTTCTTGCTATTTCTTGACTTTTAATTCATTTGAAGTGTTTATTATTTTTAGTATTTTAGCTGCCAGCTTTGCTTTTGTTTTTTTATCAAATATTTTAAAATACAAAGGCTATTTTTTTATTTGTGATATAACCACATTCCTAGAAAAGAAGTATTTTTTGCATTACAAGAAAAAATAAGTTTGTCAGTGTCATATCTGAAAAATACTTTTGCATCAGAATGTTCCCTGACAGTTAAATTGTATTTATATTGAGAAAACTGTGTAAAGCAGTGTTTACTTACTCCTTTTTTGTTAATGTTATTTTTTTAGTGTGACATTCTCATTTAACCAAGAATTAATTGCTCTCTGTCTTTCCTACTTTGTCTGACATGGATGATTAATAATTTCATTGTTCCTTCTATACCTTTTTCCTTATTTCTAGTAGTTACTTTGAGACCTTGAGCATTCAAAGGACATTAAAAAGAGGTGAAGCAGTAACTTGGGTATTGCGAGGGATGGAAGCAATTCTAGAACAGTACAGCATTAATGGTCTGGTGGAACTGGCTGTAGGAATGATTAACTTTGGAAGTGTATTTGTAAAGCAAGAACTGCATCCTTTTAATTTCCAATTTTTTCTAAATGTATGGCCCCTGAAGCTAATCAGTAGTTGAGCTTTGTCCTGGGAAATGCTACCATTTCACCCCTTTTTATTTCAAATCAGAATGGATTCTCACTGAACAGGAAGCTCTGCACTGTTTTGGCTTGGAAACACTGGAATGTTTTATTTTGTTTGGAAGTCTTGAAATGAAGCCTTTCAGTGTTCCCAAACCATCTTGAACTTTTCATTCTGGTTTGACCTTAACCTTTGTTATCCCAATTTGCTACAGACCTCTGTGATAGTTGTAGTCCTAGCATGTGGTCTTGCTGCTGGTATACTGAATGAGTTTGGCTTCCTGGAGGTATTGGAGCTCCGTGATGCATCGCATCAGTTAGATCAGATGACAGATTACAGAGTTTAAGATAAGACCTTGGATTTAGCCATTTTAGTTAGATCTGGCAGAGAAAATATCGCTTTACACCAGTTGGAGGTTAATGCTCAAAGAGCTTAGACTGTGGGAAAGAAACTGTGAGTGCATCCGAACGTCTCCGTGCCAAATGAACCAAGTTTCGAATGGTTTGCCCGATTCCTACCTGTAGCAGGTGAGGAGTGCTCACAGATGTTTTGCCAACTCTACTATGATGTTGACAGTACCTCCAACAGGAAGGCAGGAGCCTTAGCAAGATGCATAGCAGGGAAAGAAGAGCAGGAGTCTGATAATAACAGCATCTTAAATCACTTCAATCATTTGCCAAGTAGACCTATTCTCAAGATACTGTTAGATAAAAATTCTCTTTTCTGTGCTACTCCCTCTATATAAACATGAGAGCACAGTAGCTCAAGCTAAGTATCAAAAAGAAATTTTTTGGTTTAGCTCAATATCTAGTCTGTTTTAGCCTAGGATGAAATTAAGCAAAAATCAAAACCCTCAGTAAATTAGCTGGCACTTAACATGGCTTAGCATGAAGAACTTCCCAATATTTGGAGTCTGGTGCTATAGATACAATTTAAATTTGTATTTGTAAGTTTTAGCTTTAAAAAAAATAATCTTCAGTCTTCAAAAACCAAATGCCTTCCATTATCCCACAATGTTTCATAAGCAAAGTCTCCCCTCCGAGAGGAATGGTGTGCGTGAACAGGCCGCCGTGCCCTGGCCATTGGGCTCCATCCAGTGCAGCTTAGCCAGACTACGGGTAGGTCTCTCAGCACTCCTATTATAAAATAGTCATCTTCTAAATGAGTATACAAAAGCACTGAGGATGTTGCTGGCTGGTGTCAGGAGCACATGTGTGGTATTTGCTTTCAAAAGCTGGGTTTAGTAATGAATAAAATGCTAAAAGAGAAGTCTGGAACATTTTTCATAAATGACATTTTTTTCATGTATGTAGGTGCAATATTTTTTTATCTAGACATTTTTAAGTCACTGAACCTAGCATTTCTCATGTTCATGGGGAGAAAGAGTGAACAGCCTGGCATGGGGAATTTTCAGAATCGTCCCTAAAATAGTACAAAGGCACTTACCGAACATATAAGAAATTTATATAAGATGTAAGTACACTGCTGAATCTCCTTTTAGTCTGGATAATCATCATATTGTTAATTCTTGAAGACAGAGGTGCCAAGTATGTAATAGCAGAAG
This sequence comes from Aegotheles bennettii, assembly GCA_013398125.1. Taxonomy (NCBI): domain Eukaryota; kingdom Metazoa; phylum Chordata; class Aves; order Caprimulgiformes; family Aegothelidae; genus Aegotheles; species Aegotheles bennettii. The sequence goes on along the minus strand of VZRW01011313.1, from coordinate 215,123 downwards.
CTGATGGGAGAAAAGATAGTAGCCTTCTTTGTGGTGATCTAGTGTACTGAAGAGATGCAGCCCTTGTTCAGCTGTGGTTTCTTAATGGATAATCCTCCCTTGGGCTGGCGATGGGGGTTGAAAGGGAAAGTGGAAACTTCCTCCTTTGCTTTTCTTGTGATACATTGTCGGTTCGTTATCTAAGATGTGTGAATTGAGAGTCAGTTACTTGCAGTCCCAAATATCACTCTGTATGTTTAAGCATCTCAGTATAGGTCAAGAAGTATATGCAGCGTACTAAACTGGGAATTGCAGAGTGGGTGGTTGTTTTGGTGTTGGTAATAGAAAATGCAGGTCATCTTGGGTGGGGAAAGTAGGTATATTTTTAAACGGAGCCCAATACTAACAAGTAAATATTTACCTTGGCGCAGTAATGTCATGTTACCATGCTATTTCATTGTAAGAATAAGTAAAAGGTAAATGTTTGCTTTTTAGTTACTGTCCCTGAAGCTTTTAACGTAATACTGTTTAAAATCCTTATTCATATCTTAAAAAGGCAGTTATCTCTTTTTACAGAGAAGAAACAACAAAGACAACAGCAATTCAAGCTTCCCTTAAGTTTCTCCCATGGTGCAATAGCCCATCACGGAAGAACAGCCTCTAGTGCTCTCCTTCTAAATGTTTATTATGTCCTCAGCCTTCCTGCCTCAACTTCTAGCATGGCTGTCAGCTGGAAGGAATTTTAGAGGTCATTTTTCTGATAGGGACATCATTTCAATTGAAAGTGGATTTCTGCCTCAAAAGACCACTCAGCAGTGACTTGTGGCCATTACTGCCTTTCTTCGCTTCCGCTCTTGTCTTGTGGGGGACTAACAGAGAGTCCTACTGCTTATTCTGTGGACCCCATCTTGCCTTTTTAGTTACCTGGATTATAACAAATGACTGAACCAAATTCATCTTCAACAAAATTGAATTTGATACCTTTTAGACTTGTTCTACATACAGAAATGAGATGAATTTTGGGTGTGCCAGTCACAATTAGAGAAGATACTCCAAGTATGTTACCTTATTAGACATACTTCTTTCCTAACCACAAAAGACAGTGAATGGTCAGTTGTCTTTGCAACTATTGCGAGTGATTTGCCATGTCTTTTGATAGAAGTGGAATTTTATTTTAGGTGACTTAATCATGGACTCTTGGTAAGAGTGAGAATAAGGGTAGAGTATGGTCCAAGGCCTTGTCCTGTCAATGCCAATAAACCAGGCTACACATTCGGATTTCAAACAAATGAAAATTTCTGTCAGTAATCCTGGGGGTCATTTCTACAATTTCCTTGACAGAAACTGAGACAAGAAAGCTTCTAAAAACTTCCTTGGAATGATACTAAAAGATAAAGCTACCTGCAGGTGAATGGGTTATAATGAGGATGGGTCTGAGTGTGTTCAGGTCAGCAAACGGTGATCTGCAAAAAGACCACGAATGGTAACACCAAAACAGTGGTGGGAGAACGTTACTGTGTTTGGCACAAGCATGTGGTAACCAGCAGCAAACCGTGAGTAGATTTCATGTGCTGAGCTAGTCAGGAATTGTTATATTTGTGTACAATGTTTATTTGCTAAGCTTTATGGTCAACTTCATTACTCTTCATTTTATTCATTATTATGTCACTGAGCAGTAACTTGTTAAAAGATTAAAAGTTCCAATTGGTTGCTCATGCCTAAGGTATGTAAATGCTTTGCAGCTCCGGCAGTAATTTACTGACGTTCCAGCAATTTGAAGTTAAATGGTTTATGCACGGGCGTGTAAATACACACAAGCACAGTGTAAATGTGTCATTTTTTTAAAAACCCAGTACAGTGCAATTAGCTCTTGCTTTAAAAGGCCTAATCCGACAGTCTTGATGCACACAAAAATCTCTTCTATTTCTTTGGAATTGACCAGTTTAAAATGTCTGTAAGAGTGATCCTAAGAGAAAAGCATAATTTTTTTCGAAAGTAAAAACAAACAATGAAGAGGCAAAATCTAATGCTCCAGTAAAATACAACAGTTAGTACCGAGTTTCTTTTGATGCAGATGTAATCAGAAATTTCTCAGAAGCAGTTTTTCAAGGTGGTTGCAAGTGTTTATACACATGTGCACAAATACACATATATATTCACGCACAATTGTAAGTAAGTGTAGATCTTTGTGCATCTGGGTATACAAATATTGTGTGTGAATAGTGATAATTCTTCTGTTGCTAAATTGTTTTTTGATACCAGGGTGCTGTGTCCTCAGATCTAGTATGAATGCTCACATTTTGAAGCTTTATAGGCAGTAGTTCCATGAGCACAAACTTATTAAACTCCGTCTTGAAGACCAGAATCAGGTGTTCAAACCGTCAGAGTAATTATTCTCTCCTTAGAGAACAGATATTTCCTCAACCAGACCTGCAAAATCATGCAGTGCTTCATGAATTCAGATAGTATAAGGCTGGTATGAGACAGCAGGCTTTTCTTCCTAAGTTAAATTACAGATTTGTCCATAAAAGCAGATTTTTCAAAACTCATGAAGTGATTTTAGACAGTTTGGTTGCCTTTATACAGTCACCAGGTGCTCGTCTCTTCCTTTTAACTAAAAAAAAAAACCAAAAAAACCCCACAAAAACCCCAAATTTGTCATTTAAAACTAGACAGAGTTCATCTATTTCAGAGTTCTTTGAGATTACAGAAACAAAGAAGTATCTTTAAAAAAATGAAAATTATTTTGTTTCATTGAAAATTATTTCATTTCATGACTTCACAGTATTGGAAGCAGAAAGTGAAATATATTTGTAACACCATATAATTGTGAATGGTACTGTTTGTCTATAAATATGGGATGAAGTACTGTCATATACATCCTGTAATGGAAGAAGTAGAAGATGAAATTGGGTAAAGAAAACTGAATAATACAGATTTTTTCATCGAACTGAGAACAACAGAAAATGTTTAAAGACTTTGAAATAACATTTTTGCATATTTAAAACCTAAATTACACAGGAGAGAACAAACTGTGAATGTCACCACCTATGGTATTATTTGAACACTCAACACTGAAAGAAGTGGGTTCCAAATCATCAAATAGACAAGTCTGCTCAATTTATGTGGATAATTAATAGCAATAATTAAATGAAGGTTTCTTTAAACATGTTGAGAGAAAAAGCATTTGTTTTCAGTTGAATAATAATCATATTTCAGAAAGAAATTTATTAAAAGAATTGGCTGATTTTCTTTTAATTGAGGCAAATTCTAACAAAATTATTGTCATCTAATTCAAGGTTTAGTATATATAGAAATAGGTGAACAGCCTTGGAGAATTGTAATGAAGAAATGTAATTGTTCACTTCTGAAATCGGTTGGTTCATATAACTCAGGCTGGTAAACACTGAAATTCATTATTAATTGATAGTTATTTGTGTCATGATTTTGATATGCTTCCCTGGTGAATGGATACTCCAAATACTACAAGAACAATTAGCAGCTTGTTAGCCATCCCTGTAAATAAGGGAG